>CAJQUN010000047.1:3063133-3193133 GCA_907163345.1 Haberlea rhodopensis | reverse complement strand
ACACCATTGTTTTTGGAGAAAATTACAAGAAGGTATCAACTCCCAAAAGTTCTTTCAATTAAATCACCCAAAATATTTTCTTAACAACTAAATACATGTTACAACAAAGTTCTTTCAACTAAGTTCATTTTTTGAAACCCTAATCAAATTAGTCCATTAATTATGAGAAAAATACCCTTTTTTAATCAAGAACCCTAATCCACTGCCCGATTACTCATTTAGAGAAGCACGGGATATAAATCAGTTTTACAGAACAATTCATCCTCGAAGATGCCACAGAATAGCTTCGTTTCGAGAATCAAGTTCCGACGAAATAGGTATCGATAAGTAAATATCCATTAACAGAAACATCTGTTGCCTACATGATCAAGAAACTAAATCAAACTCAATTCATCTGAATCTCAAATCCAATTTGGTTTAGCCCGTAGTCATCGCTCGCATGAAGAAATATTTAAATTTCACAAGAAATTTTTAAATTTCATAATCAAATGGATCTCAAAATGCTGCAAATATAATCTAAATTAAAAACAAATTTAAATGGCAAATGGGTTGTTGTTTGTTGGTCCAGATATTCGCTCTTTTGTCAAATTTTTAATACAGAGTCAAAAACCCAATATTTGTGGATGATAATATCCACTTGATCGCGACTAATATGTATGGGTAGGGTCGGTTAGATGAAGATGGATCCAGCAACTGATTGACCATAACTACAATCGCTTTATTTGATTTTGATTATTTAATTTTTACATGCACCGACTGAATCTGTCGGTGCTTGTAATTTCATGCACCGATCGAGTCTATCGGTGCATGTAAATTACATGCACCGATAGACTCATATGCATGCATTGAGGTGGTTCTTTTTCCTGCGGTGGACTTGTATCATCTGTGTTTATTGGTGCATGTGATTTACATGCACCGATAGAAACATATGAGATAGTTTAATATGCATAATCTATCGGTGCATGTGATTTACATGCACCGGTAGAGATAACACCGGTAGAGTCTATCGGTGCATCTAAATCACATGCACCGATAGACTCAAATGCATGCGTTGAGGTAGTTTTTTTTCCTGCGGTGGACTTGTATCATCTGTGTCTATCGGTGCATGTGACTTACATGCACCGGTAGAGATAACTCCGGTAGAGTCTATCTGTGCATCTAAATCACATGCACCGATAGACTCATATCGTGCATTAGAACATGTTTGTGATTCATCTTCAGCATAAACCAATAAACCGACATATGCATCTAAAATCCTTAGGCACCACATCTACATGCACATATATCCTTCCAATTTGTATCAGTATATAGTTGCTCATTCCAAATTTAACTCCAAAACTCAAATTGCAATATAAAGTCTTCTTTCGGCTGCTTTCGTTGCATCAAACATAAGCATTTGCTCCCCTCAAATTTATCCCAGAAGTTATTATCGAATTCATGGATATGAAACAATGTGGCCATAGATTCTTCAAAGTTAGGAATACCCCACTTTTTTTGAAAAAAGTATTTTCCAGTCATACGCGTACAGAACTTGAATACATGTAGAACTATGCTCTAGTTGCCATGAACTTTGAATTTTTGTAAAGAAAATACATAGTTCCGTTTCAGTACAATCTCCTTCTCCTCAGAATCTACAGATTTGGTTTTTTTTTTTTTGAGTGTTATTTTTCTCTTTATGCTTCGTACAAATAGTGCGGACCGTTCTAAAGAATCGATATGTTCGCTATAGCGAGATCTAGAGACTTAAACGGATATGATGCTGAAACTGATCTCCTTATTCTTGGTCTCCTTATACTTGTCAACGATGGCTTATGGAATGTCGTCTCCGCATGTTTGAGGAAGAAGGAGACATCATATAGTAGTGGGGTAATTTTGTCTTTTTGTTGCGAAATGGACCTAGTTGAAATAGATTTTTTTTGCTAGACTGAAACGAAAAAACTTTCTCCTTCTGGTACCGACCTGAAATTTGCCCTTGTTTTTGAATTAATCACAGGCCCTGAAAAATTCTTGGGCTTTTGTATCCGCGAGAAGAACAACAGAAGAACCATGATTAATAATTAAACTCATGTTTATCCAACGAGTCAAACGTGACCCTAGGCTCTAACAAAGTAAAAGAGCTTGAAAATAAGACTTAAATCATTTAATTTCAGCATTCTACGCTGGAGGAATTTTCAATGACGATGAAGATAACATTCATCATTGGATAATAAAATTTCATATCAAATTTTTATATTAAGAAGTAGCTAATAATGAACAACATAACAACCAAAACTAAAAGATAAATCCATTAATTGAAGAAGATAACGTTGATACATGACTAAATAAAAGATATCCATATTGTCAAAATCTCATTCATAAATACAATTTCACAAAGAATAAATATTAAAATAACCATAAAATAATCCAAAATTCATCATTTTTAACCAACAAAAAATATTAAGAATAACAAAATACTTACGAGCAAAGATAAATAATTTAAAAATGCTTCAAGTCCGAAATAAAAAAATATAACCAAAATCATATAAAATGGGTGGATACCCGATCGGGTTTCGGGTAGGAAAAATCCTACCCGAGCCCGACCGGAAAAAGGTAAATGTGGCTTCGGGTATTACCCGAACCTTTTCAAAGTTGCCCGACCCGATAGGGTAATATTATCCGATCAGGTCGGGTCGGATATCGAGTACCCCTACCCAAATTTCCACCCATATATATGACATCAATGTAACCATGTTTTGTTGAAAATTCGTTTTCCTTTAAATACTCATTTCGCATCCCCTACTAGAATGATTTTTTTTTAATCAATTTTTTTGTCGTCACCAAAAATAAGATACACTAAAACTTCAATAAATTAATGATATTGAGAACTTGAAATTATATTAATTTAGAGAGAGATTAATTAATCATTAATTTTTTAATTTTTTAATTTTTTAATTTAAATAATATTTTTTATCCAACAAATATAAATTTAATTAAATAAACTTGTTGGGTTTTGGAAACCCGAATAATCTTTGTTTTGATGTTAACAAAACTTGTTATTATGTTGCTAACATATTTCATCGAGTGTGCAGTTCATAGATGATATCTTACACAACTTGATGATTAGAAAATAAATAGGTTGAATAAACTTGACCAGTAGATACATCTAGCAGACCTTGAGCGTCCTTGACTAAATTGATCATGTACCGGACTATCAGTAGACCTTGAGCGGTGCTGACTAAATTGATCATCTACCGGACTACAGACCTTGGATCAGCAAACCTCAAAGCTCCAACCAGTAGATGTCGATCAGCAGACACTATAAGTCACTAAACCTAATGTTGCACCCAAGACCTAGTAGACCTTGGACCAGCAGACCTCGAAGCTCCGACCAGTAGAGTTCGACCAACCAGTAGATGTCGATCAGTAGACGTAGTAGACTCAACCAGTAGAGGCCATCAGATTCGAACCAGTAGAGGCCAGCGGATTCGAACCAGTAAAGGCCAGCAGACTTCGAACCAGTAGAGGTCAACAACTCGACCAGTAGACTTGCAAGTAGACCTGCTCTATTGGAACAAAGCAGCAACCTTCCAGAAATAGCCCAGAAGCAAAATATGATTGTGGTAATGTTTGAAAGCTTACCAAAACTGTCCCAACGATTATATTCTTGTATCTAACGTATATATCATTACTTGGGGCTATATATACATGAGTTGGAAACTCAATTACAGCGGATTGAAGATCAATCCAAGCCTTCCAAAGCAAACCCATTTGGGATTTAATTGGGGAACTTCAAAGACAAAAGCTGGTAAATGAAGAGCACTCACCAAACCTTTGGCTCCTCTTACCTTGCTGTATCAGATTTGTGCATTTGTATGCACTATATTCATTGTATTCGTGAGCTAAAATAAAAGAGTGAATACCATTGCAACAATTTGTGTTGAGCCTTAAACGCATGGTTGAGTTTAATGCTTAATTTATCTCCAAATTATTTATGAGTTTTGATGATCAACAAAACTTGTGTTTGTTATACTAATATGTCTACTCAGTGTACATGTTCAATGGTTGAAAAGTGGATTGATTGGAGAAAATCAATTGTGCAAAGTCGGGCAGGATCGCCCCAGGCGATGGTGACCATCACCCCAGGCGATGGCAGCCAGGAAGGACTTCGCCATGCACATCGACTGGAGCGACGCCGAGGCCCGCGCGCAGGGCGAGTTCGCTTGAGGCGATGGCCTGAACGCCTGAGGCGATGAATGCTTCGCCTGAGGCGATGAATGTTTCTGAGCAACCGAAGCTACGGCATTGATTTTTTATGGTGATCGCTTGAAGCGATCCATACATCGCCTGAGGCGATCTGTGCATTTTGGTGACCATTGGGGCGCAGCGATGGTGATCGCCCGAGGCGATGTCCGAGGCGATCTTGGAGTGATTCAAGCCTTAAGTGTAGCAACGGCTAGTAGGAGCCTTGTGGGCCTTCTACACTATAAATATGGATGTTTTGGAGTATTTTGAAGACAAGAAACAAGACTATAAACTACAAGAAAGCTTTGCTCTATTCAATTTATTCTAGCATTGCAAACTTCATACATTTGTGTTGTATTGGAGTTTGTAATTTATTTCTTGTGTGAGAGTTTTTGATTCTTCGTGTTGGTACACCGTGAAGGTGTTTATTTGAGTTATTGTAAGGTCCTCCAACACCGATGCAATTTGGAATTGTAAAAGTCATCAACAAGTAAAGTTGGTGTGGGGTCTTCCCACCTTAACAGTGATTAATAGACATAAGAAGGACTAATCATGCATTAATAACGTCTTAAGGTTCTGGTTGTTACATGAGCTAACAGGATTTCAGGCCAAAATAAAAGACTTCAAAAATAATTCATTACATTCCCAAAAGATGGTTAATATTTAGATTTATACTACTCCTAGAGTAGATACTAATCGTAACTTGAATCCTATACATTCCTGTGTTCCTTGTAGCTCACTGCCTCAACCCGACCCTTAGTCCTTTAGCCCAAAAGCGTACCTACAGGGACAACACATCATAAGCATATACAATTTACTTAACATCATGAAAACATCATAGTAAATGCATGGAATATTGGTTAAGTAAATATACTGGTTATTCATTAACTTCTTATTGTTGTCCCTGATTCATAATCATGCATATGGGCATCTTACCCTGTGGCATCTTACCACATAACATCGCATGACTTCTTACCATGTGGGGCATCTTACCCCGTGGCATCTTACCACAAATAACATCGCATGGCCTCTTACCATGTGGGGCATCTTACCCCGTGGCATCTTACCACAATTAATATCATAGACATCTTATAAACATCGTAAACATCTTATAAACATCATAAACATCTTATAAACATCATCATTTCATCATGTATACTCATGCAATAAAAGCATAGTCGTAGTGTAAAGATGTGTTTTACCGTCCGATGCCCGTACGCCTCTTATGTACCTTTTCAAAAAGAGGCGGAGTCAACAGACTTTATCTCCTTGATGGTGCCGGTACCTGGGATGGCTCTACAAGACCACACAATACCATATTAGATGCCTCAATACCATCTCACATCATAAACTTAACAAAATAAAACATCATTTTATTTTTCAACATTCTGCCTCTCTCGATCGATTGGCCCCGAGGTCTCGATCGATCGAGAAACTGTGCACAACAGTGCTCAACCATTCTGCCTCGATCGATCGATCGAAACATTTTACCGATCGATCGAGGAGTTTCACCGATCGATCGAGAAATCCACCGATCGATCGGTACCTGAAATTCAAAACAGGCTTTAAACATTCTGTCTCGCTCGATCGATCGGGACCAAAATCTCGATCGATCGAGAGCTCTGAAAAATCGGGACTTCCCCAGATTTTTGAGCACCTCTTTTCACACCATCATTTCTACTTCATAACATAACATACTTTGCCTAAACAAGCATATCAATAGCTTCACCATACATCCATGCATGTATTAAAAATAAAGGTTCACTCATAACTTAAACCGACATGCATTAAAACTACCCCTTTTTATCAATACTCGCTCAACATTTCTGAAAAACAGGGCATAATTTCATAGCCCAGAATTATTGAACATACATCTTTATGGCAACGAAACTACCACATAGCCCATAGTTAATGCTTAAACAAATATGCTGGCATTTTCACTAAACTTCCATGTTCGTAATCACGTTAAAGGTTTACCCATAACCTAAGCTAGCATGCTTCAAATCTTCATAATAAAAGCCCTACTCAACATACAAACAGGGCACTTCCTTGCCCAGATTTTCGAGGAGCCCTTTTTACAACCGAAAATCTAACACATAAAGCATGCAAGTTACTTAACAAGACATGCTAGGGGCTTCATAAACATCATATAAAAGTACTCATAACAATATTTCATCGAACACTACACTGGCATGCCAAATATGCTACAAAGAAAACACATGTATAAAACGAAAAAGCTGGTGAACCAGCGTGATTCCTCACCACTTTTGCTCTCCGATTTTTGTCAAGAAGAGACAAGGAATTTCCGATCACTTTCCTCATAGTAGCAGTCCAGATTTCGGACGAAAAGAAGGGAGGAAGAAGGAAATGTTTGGAAGAGACAAAGTGAGAAATATCTAAGGGCCAACATGCCTACTTGGTCAACTCTTTTCCAGAAAAACAGGGGAGGGGCGTGGGTTGCTGCAAGTGGGGGGGTGGGTGGTTGCATGTAGGGTGGTTTTGTGGTGTTTAATTGTGTCCCGGTATTTCATACGATGTATATAAATATCTCCCCTTGATATTTTATAATACTACATCAATACAACAATTAAAAACACCTAACATGCCCTCTAAACCATATCATCATATCATAAATATAACCCCAAATTAAAGTACCACAACCCTCTTAAACACATCGTAAATCATCATCGTAGCACATAATCATATATTTCTGGGGTATTACATTACTCCCCTACTTATAAGATTTCGTCCTCGAAATCCACATGCATCATCATAATGGAACTAAACATAGAACATACCAGAGAATAGTTCCGGATAGTGCTGCACCATATGCCGTTCCGTCTCCCATGTAGCCTCCTCGACACCCCGGCGATCCCACTGAACTTTGACCATCGGTATAACTTTGCTCCGTAGTCTGCGATCCTCTCGATCCAGAATTCTGATTGGTCGTTCTACGTAGGACACATCTGAGTCTAACTGAACTTCTGTAGGCTGTAAGACATGAGACGGGTCTGGCTCACACTTCCGTAACATAGAGACATGGAAAACATCGTGTATGCCAGACAAGGATGGGGGTAGAGCCAAACGATATGCCAATGTACCGATACGCTGTAAAACCTCATATGGCCCAACATACCTCGGAGATAACTTCCCCCGCATCCCAAAACGAACCACACCCCTGAAGGGCGAGATCTTTAAGAAGACCCTGTCTCCTAACTGGAATTCCAGCGGCCGTCGCCGCTTATTTGCATAGGCTGCCTGCCTATCCTGGGCCGCTTTCATCTTCTGGCGTATCAATTTTATCTTACCTTCCATATCCCTGATCAGATCCGGTCCTCCGACCGCTTTGCTAGTCAAATCCTCCCAATACAGCGGTGATCTACATCGTCGTCCATACAGAGCTTCAAAAGGAGCCATTTGAATGCTCGCCTGATAACTGTTATTATAGGAGAACTCCACCAGCGGCACTGAATCCTGCCACGGAGTATCAAACTCCAAAATACATGCCCTCAACATGTCCTCGAGCGTCTGAATGGTACGCTCTGTTTGGCCGTCTGTCTGAGGGTGATAGGCCGTGCTCAGTCTCACCTCTGTGCCCAAAACTGTCTGGAGACCCTCCCAGAAATGTGAAGTGAATCTCGGGTCTCTGTCAGACACTATCGAGACTGGAATACCATGCAATCTCACCACATCCCGTATATACATCTCGGCCATCTTCAAGTATGTACAAGACATACTGTAAGGGATGAAATGAGCCGTCTTCGTCAGCCTATCTACGATCACCCAGATCGCGTCAAATCCTGAGGCCGTCCTCGGCAAGTGGGTCACAAAGTCCATAGATATATGCTCCCACTTCTATTCAGGCACCTCTAAGCTCTTCAGCTCACCACCAGGCCTCTGCCTCTCTGTCTTCACCACCAGGAGCCTTGGGGACCTTCTACACTATAAATATGGATGTTTTGGAGTATTTTGAAGACAAGAAACAAGACTATAAACTACAAGAAAGCTTTGCTCTATTCAATTTATTCTAGCATTGCAAACTTCATACATTTGTGTTGTATTGGAGTTTGTAATTTTATTTCTTGTGTGAGAGTTTTTGATTCTTCGTGTTGGTACACCGTGAAGGTGTTTATTTGAGTTATTGTAAGGTCCTCCAACACCGACGCAAGTTGGAATTGTAAAAGTCATCAACAAGTAAAGTTGGTGCAAGTGTTGTGGCTATCATTGGAGCCCTTAAGGCCAAGAAGACTCGTGAAGAGTGTGGGTAACTCGGGAAGAGTTGTGTGTGGCTATCCTTGGAGCCCTTAAGGCCAAGAAGACTCGTGAATAGTGTGGTGCTCGTGAAGAGTTGTTTTACTCGGGAAGAGTGTGTAGTGGCTAACTTGGAGCCCTTAAGGCCAAGATCATTTTCGTTCTAGTGGAACCTCAGTTAATCGTTTTCTAATCGGGATGAGGAGACGTAGGCGATTCATCGCCGAACTTCTATAACAAATTCTCGTGTCTTTTATCGCTTTATTTAATTTACGCATTTATTTATTCCTTCATTTTATTTATTGTTCGATTGTCTTGAAGTCTTCCGCAGCGCAAACTCGTCATTTTTGCAAATTTATTTTAAAACGCTAAAGTAGCCAAGGAACCTCAGTCACCCCCCTCTTCGGTTCCAACAGTTTGTGATTTATCACAACTGGATGAGAGGTCTTTGTATGTGAGACGTTAAAGAACATACATAGTTTTGAGTTGCTAAGAGTTCTAGTTGGATGGGGAATGCTCAACTAGAATGGGTTTGTACAAAGAGTTGTATAAATCAAATTCTTCTAGTGCATCATTCCATGAGATGGAAGAAGGGGAGACGTAGAAGCGTTGTGTTTCAAACTTCCAGAAACAAATGCATGTGTTATTTACTTTACTGCATTTATTTACCTAACTGTTTTTACATACTTTCTTGCATATATTTAAAATGTCTTTCTAATGAGTAATCGGTTTTAGAGCGGGTTATGTCGAGTGTTTTCAGCTCGGTTTTGTAACCGAACTCGATATAATCTGTCGGTGCAATTATTTGAAGAACACGAGCTATCGAAGCTCAAGTTGGTTGAACTCGGGTGTGAAATGACAACCCACCCCTGGAATCGATCCTAACAAAACTAATGGTCTAAGTTAATGAATTAAAATAAATGACAATCACCTGCTGGATTACCCGGACGAAATTATCAATGTTCGAAAATTTAAAACATCGAAGAAATTGTTGCTAGTGTCATTGTAATCTTGTTGAAGATAAAGATGGAAATAATTCAGTACCTATCGTGAAAGAAAACAGTCATAGCAGCAACAATTCTTCAGAAATATTTTTTTGTTGCTGTTCGAGAACATATCATATAAGCTTTTGAATGCAATGAGAAAAGTTGGAGATTAGATCCACCTAGATTTAAAGTTCCAAGAAAAACAAACAACAGTAGATATATTTTTTTACTAAATTGTCATAACTATGTTTGTAATTTTAGATAATTATTAATTTATGATTTTGGCGGTAGTATGTATATATACAAGTGTCTTTCTAAAAATTATTGTTTTATAATTTATCAAAATTAATAATTTTGTAAAAAAGATGCACATTGGGACTGAAAAAATATTATTTTAATTAATTTATTAATTTATCGAGTATTAATTTATAGAGATTTTACTATGTTATTTATATTTTCAGACTTGTGTAAAAACCTCTCCTCAAATAACCAAATTATTATTACGTTATACTATGACATATAAAAACTCTAAATGCTATGAAAAAATAACCAACAAATAAAAATTTGGCAATTTAAATAAATTTCACGTTTTTTTGGAAAAACAAAACATTAATTTTTTAGATATTTTTAAGTCGTCCATCTTATCAAAATAAACATGTCGAATAATAGTAATAAAACAAAAAAGAAATAATATAAGCAAGTGTTAATGCCAAAGCACAAAATGTTTGTGCCAAAGCAATTACATTTTATTTTCAATTTTATCCTTCGCCAAAGCAAGCACAAAATGTAATCCTATATTTAAGAAATATAATAAGATTATTCACATATTATATGATAAATTAGTTTTTTGAGTATAATATTTTTTTATATTAAATAATTATATCTAAAAAATTAGATGTTATGTCCAAAGTAAAAAAAATTGTAAATCTGATATTTATAAGATATTTTATGATTAATGATGTCATATGACATATTGACTTCCTCGGGTAAAATCTCATCAAGAGCCGAACAAGTCATATACCGAACAGAGTGCACCGAGCAGATAGCACCGAGCAGGGTTTTACCGAACAGCTGCTAAACCCTCCTCGGTTTTCTGGTCAAAGATTAGAGGAAGACCCGGGAGTAACTAACAAATTAACCGGCGTGAATGACCGTGCGGTAATGGAGCGCGGATTTATCGGACGCGTTGGGCTCCAGTTAAGCCATGATCAGAGGACATCGTGTTCCGGATCCACCGCGAGCCAATCACTAGGAACAGTCCTATAAATATCCGCGGATGTCACCATAGTAGGGGTTGGATTTTTCTGGGCAAAAAGACTCCGAAGAGAGCGAATTTATGTCTGTTCGGTCTTTTCTGTTATTTCTCTAAAATATTCGAGTAAGTCATTGAGCGATTGTTATTTGTGTCCAGAGAGTCTTGTAAATCATCAACGTTTATAGTGAAGTTTTATACTGGACTAGGTCCCGTGGTTTTTCTCTCAATTTGAGGGTTTTCCACGTAAAATATCTTGGTGTGTTTATCGTTATTTTTCATTAACACTTTATTCTACCTTATATTCGAAAATCACGAATCACATCATTGGCGCCGTCTGTGGGAACTAAAGAGTAAAGACGTTGAAGCAAGGATATTTCATTAAGAATCCAAAGTGAAATGGTTAGAAGCAAATGGCGAGGGCCATGTCGGGAAGGGATAAACCAACGACCCCCCCACGTTCATGCCCAGAACCAGAAGGAGCAGGGGAGGCTGGATCATCGCAGAATGTTTCATGAGTATTACCCACCGGAGGAATACCCATGGAACATTTGATCGAGATGATTGCTAAAACTGTCGGAGAAGTTATGAAACAATTTATGACCCCCCCTGTCAGGAAGAAAATAAGGGAGAGGAGGAAGACTCAACCTCTATAAAGAAGTCGGAGGAGGAGGAGGATGAGGCTGAAGAATTGAAAGATTTTCCTAATCATTCAAATGATGAAATAGATAGGGCTTTGCACCATCAAATGGAGGATTTAAAGGAGGAGTTACAAAAAATGCGCAATAAATGGAAGGTCGTATTAACTCGGCAAGAAGGAGCACCCCATTCACTCCTCAAGTTATCGATGATCCTCTGCCTCTTAATTTTAGAACTTTAAGTGTGGGGAATTATGATGGCAGCACGGATCCAGAAGAATATTTGTCTCGATTTGAGAATGCTTCACTCCTTCATCAGCTGTCAGATGGGGTGAAATGTAGAGTGTTCTTGACTACCCTAGATGGCGCTGCTCAATCGTGGTTCAATCAATTACCTTCAGGAATAGTGGATTCCTTTCCTAAATTCAGCTCGTTGTTCCTTCATCAATTCGCGAGCAGTAGAAGTTGCAAGAGAACAGCCTTGAGTTTGTTCGGTCTCAGGCAGATGGATAAGGAGTCCCTGCGGGATTTTCTGAAAAGATTCAATCAAGCATGCCTTGATGTTCCGCATGTGACGTCTGAAATACTAGCCAGCGCTTTCACCCAAGGGTTGAGGGAGGGGGATCTGTTCAGATCGTTGGCCAAGAAGCCACCGTCGGATTATGATGAATTACTAGGGCGTGCCTCTAAATATATTAATTTGGAGGAAGCGCAGAGGATGAAACAGAAGAAGGAAATAAAAAATGGTGGTGAAGTCAATAGGAAGGATAGGCCACTGGAACAGCCTAAGAGGAACTTTGATCAATACCTACCGATGAGATCTTATCGGGAGGTAGCCATGAATCAAATTATGCCGAAGCGGGGTCGGGGGGAACCTTATGGAAGAGGAGTATTCCGAGGAGGAAGCACCCGAGGAGGGAGCGTTCATGATGGAAGAATGGGTGTAAGGCGAGGAGCTGACGATGACCTGAGGAACATTGCTCCTTTCCCTCGGAATAATGTTAATCCAGGGAGAGGAGCACTTCAGCCAGTTCCGTGGGTAGTACGACGGGAAAGAGTGGAGGGAGGAAATCAAGTTACCAGGGAAAGAACCGTGAGCAATGTTCCTAACCGAGGAACTATACATATGATTTCGGGAGGAACATCATGTGGAGATTCTAACCGAGCAAAGAAAAGTTATGCTCGAAGACTCGAAGTGTTATCCATTAATCCAAGTCATACTCAGGAGAGTCCTTCTATAGCTTTCGGACCTGCAGATTTACAAGGGATTTATTTTCCCCACGAGGATGCATTGGTTATTTCAGCCACAGTGGCCAACTACAATGTGCAAAGAATCTTCGTCGATACAGGCAGCTCGACAGATGTGCTCTTCCTTAATACTTTGAAACAGATGGAATTGGGAAGTATAGCTGTACAAAAGGTGAATACTTCTTTGCATGGGTTTACCGGAGAAGTCATAAGTCCTATAGGACAAGTGTCTTTACCCGTCACATTAGGAGAGGAGTCCAAGACAAAGACGAAGATGATCACCTTCCTCATAGTCGATGCACCTTCCTCCTATAATATAATATTGGGTCGGCCGGCATTAACGGCCTTCGAAGCGGTTGCCTCTACTTATCACTTGAAGATAAAATTCCCAGTAGGAGAGGAAGTGTGACAAGTAAGAGGAAGTCAGAGTTCATCAAGAAAATGTTATGTGCAAGAGTTAAAGCAAGACAATGGAAATAATAGAGAAGAAGGGGAGCGAGGAAATAATAAGAGGAAACTTGGACAGCCTGAGGCGGAGGAGCGGATAGTCCCCGAGGAGGAATTTATGAGTATCGAGTTAGGTCACCCGGCGAAAACTACTCGCATTGGGTCCAAGTTGGATCCCGAATTGAGGAAAAATGGTGATTGAGTGCTTAATAGATAACGTGGATGTGTTCGCTTGGAATACCTCTGAGTTAATTGGGGTAAAACCTGAGATTGCTGAGCATCATCTAAATGTTGACCCGGGTGCTCGGGCAATTAAGCAGAAGAGAAGGCATTTCGGACCCGAGAAGGATGCCGTCATAGCTAAACAAGTAGAGGAGTTGTTGAAGGAAGGTCATATACGGGAGATTAGTTTCCCTACATGGCTCTCAAATGTGGTTCTCGTACCTAAAACAGGAGACAAGTGGAGGATGTGTGTAGATTTTTGGGACGTGAACAAAGCGTGTCCCAAAGATTGTTATCCATTGCCAAGGATTGATAATTAGTGGATTCTACTGCGGGACATGAGATGTTATGTCTTATGTATGCTTATCAGGGATATCATCAAATCCCCTTAGCCCGCGAGGATCAGTCCAAGGTTAGCTTTGTCACAGCGGAGGAACTTTTTGTTATGTCGTCATGCCCTTCGGATTGAAAAATGCTGGGGCTACTTATCAGAGACTGATGTATAAGATGTTCATAGATCAAATAGGACGGAACGTGGAGGTTTATGTTGATGACGTCCTGATCAAAAGCAAGAAGGCCCAAAATCTGATAGAAGATATGAAGGAAGTCTTTGCCACTTTGAGAAGATTTGGCATGAAGTTAAATCCAGCCAAATGTACCTTCGGAATTCATAGTGGAAAATTCTTGGGGTACATGGTGACAGAGAGAGGTGTGGAAGCTAACCCTGAGAAAATCCGAGCAATCCAAGAAATGAACCCTCCTCGGACCTTGAACGAAGTACAAAGGTTAGCAGGAGGAATAGCAGCGCTTAGTCGATTCATATCTAGATCGGCTGATAAGAGTTTGCCTTTCTTTAAAGCATTAAGGCGAGGAATGCAGTTCGAGTGGGATGATCAGTGTCAGAAGGCTTTCGAAGACTTGAAAGAATATTTAGCTCAGTTACCCTTAATGAATAAACCCGAGCACAATGAGACCCTCCTCGTCTACTTGTCGGTAACCGAGGAAGTTGTCCGCTCGGTGTTAATTCAAGAGAAATTTGGGCAGCAGCAATCGGTATATTATGTCAGCAGAGCTTTGCAAGGAGCCGAAGAAAGATACCTTGAAATTGAAAAATAAGCTTTGGCTCTCGTGATCACTGCAAGAAGGCTTCGGCCGTATTTTCTATCTCACCCTATCATGGTGGTAACGAGTACTCCCTTAGGAAGGCTCTTGTCAAAAGCTGAAATTTCAGGAAGGATGGTGAAATGGGCAACATAATTGAGTGAGTTCGATATTTCTTATCAGCCTCGGACTGCCAGGGCCTGCTCCGCCTTGTCCCGAGCTGATACCAGGGCCAAGTGCCGCTCCTCCAGAAGGCTCACCGTTTTCTTCAGCTCCTCACCCATACCCTCTAACTGTCTGATGCGCTTCTGGTTTTGCCCATCAGCCAATCAAACTGAATGAAAACGAGTGAGAAGTTCACCTGCCATCATGTGGGTCTGCATCAGATCATATATAAAGTTAAAGTAACAAATGAATGTATTGAAAAAAGACAAGCGAAACAGATTAATGGGTAAAAGCATTTACCTGAGTAAAGGATGAGGAGAAGTCGTTCACAAAGTTGCTGAAAGCCAATTCCCCGAGGTACTTTCGATCAGCTGAGTTGGGGGTGTAGCACAAAATGGAATGTGAGGCTTTGGGATCGGGTTTTTTCAGTAGTGGAACAGTGGGGGAGTACGTCCACGAAGGGATATTGTATCTCGAGGTAGGCCGGGATACACCGAGAGCGGGTTGAGAGGAGGCTCGAGGTTCGTAAGGAATAAGGGAAGAAGAAGTTTTCTTAGTAGGAGGTGCTTGGGGCGAGGAACTTGGACCTTCGGGAGTAGCTCTTTTCTTGCGATGAAGAGCTTGAGTCCTCTCGGGTAAAGCCCTCTCCTCAGAGGGAGTCAAAATCTCAATGGACGGGGGAGGAGCAGGAGTAGTAGCAGCCTTAAAAGTTTGGCCTTTTTGGCTCTTCTCCTTTAGCTTCTCGGCTATCCTAGCCTTCATCATTTTTGTTTCTGAAAAGAGCAGAGAAATATTAGTCCGAACATGATAAGTCGAAAGTAAAACGAAGAAGATTACTTGAAAAGCACTCACCGAGGGGCATTTTCAAGGATACACCCTTGGGGCTCAACTGGAACAAGTATAGCAGTCCTGTCGTCAATCAGCTCCATCAAATTAAAACACTGATCGCCAAGTGCACGACGAACCGACAAATACGGTTCCTCCTCGAGGTGACCCTTGATTGATTTTCCCCTCGGGAGACTTTCCCTCCACTCCATAGGGCAATCCCAAGGCTGGAGTGGACGAGCAAAGAAGTAAGAGTTTTTTCAATTTTTTATGGACGAGGGGTATTTTTTGAGGAAGCCAACCCCTGTCCTTGAGGAAAAGTAAAAGAGCCCGATCTCTTTCTTGTTCAATTGAAAAAAACAATGAAAAAGCTCGGGAGTAGAGGTAAAACCCAGATAAGAAAGAACTATGAAGAAGCCTGCTAATAACCGATAACTATTGGGAAATAATTGACTAAGGGAAACACAGAAGTAGGAGGCCACTTCAATAAAGAAAGAAGGGACGGGAAAACGGAGGCCTCCTCGGAGCTGGTCTATATAAAAAGGAAAATACCCCTTATGGGGTAAGTGGGGACGAGATCCAGAAGGGGGAGCAATAATAGAAGTCCCCTCGGAAATCCCCCATTTAGTTCGAATATTATTTAGTTGTTGAGCCGATTTGACTTCAGACTCAAAAATCTCGAACCAGGGAACGCGGGCTTTTACTAAATCTCGCTCGGTAGCACGTTTCTGCTCTTGTTTATGAGCAGCTGACGCAGCAGAAGAACTTAGGGTTTTGTCACTATCAAAAGAGGAAGAGAGTTGAGGAGAGGGGCTAAGAGCATCTCCTTCATTGAACCTATCTATCGCTTGCAATGAAGAGTCGGCTGAGGAAGAAATCATACTTGGTGATTAAAAGAGGAAGACTGCTGGGGAAAGTTGTTCGATCGTCTGGTGCTAGCTCGAAAGCAAAATGCAGCAAAGTAAAAACAAATGAAGAAAATGGAGGGTATTTATAGCGGGGACCATATGAACAGTCATTCAATCTTCACCGTCCAAAAATGAGGGAATGAACGGTCATAAAGGTGCCTCGGGAAACAAAACGTCGCGCGGCATTTGAAATTTTTGAGCGGGAAATAAGGGCGGCAAAAATATCCCGAGCAGGTTAAATTTAGGATTTTACTCGAAGACAATAAAATAAGACTTCAAAAGTCTCGTCTTGCTTTAATTTAGGGGGGGTGAGGTGATGTCATATGACATATTGACTTCCTCGGGTAAAATCCCCTCAAGAGCCGAACAAGTCATATACCGAACAGAGTGCACCGAGCAGATAGCACCGAGCAGGGTTTTACCGAACAACTGCTAAACCCTCCTCGGTTTTCTGGTCAAAGATTAGCGGAAGACCCGGGAGTAACTAACAAATTAACCGGCGTGAATGAACGTGCAGTAATGGGGCGCGGATTTATTAGACGCGTTGGGCTCCAGTTAAGCCACGATCAGAGGACATCGTGTTCCGGATCCACCGCGAGCCAATCACTAGGAACAGTCCTATAAATACCCGCGGATGTCACCATAGTAGGGGTTGGATTTTTCTGGGCAAAAAGACTCCGAAGAGAGCAAATTTATGTCTGTTCGATCTTTTCTGTTATTTCTCTAAAATATTCGAGTAAGTCATTGAGCGATTGTTATTTGTGTCCAGAGAGTCTTGTAAATCATCAACGTTTATAATGAAGTTTTATACTGGACTAGGTCCCGTGGTTTTTCTCTCAATTTGAGGGTTTTCCACGTAAAAAATCTTGGTGTGTTTATCGTTATTTTTCATTAACATTTTATTCTACCTTATATTCGAAAATCACGAATCACATCAATTAACAAAAATAATCATGTAAGAAAGAATTGCTTTATTTGTTTTAATATTTTTATGATATTCTATAATTTATTTTTCGATCATACTATGATATAATAAATAATTATTAAACTCCTTCATCTATTGTAATATAATATATATGTATATGTGTGGATTAAATATTTATAAAACAGACGTATATAGGGTAAAAAATAAAATTTCTTGGCACTTGTCCGCCCCCTTGCCTATAAGTAGCTCCGTCCCTGATAGAGTCCACCCAAATGACGTGTTTGGTATCGAGAATGCTTGTATGTACCTAGTTTCAGCCATACTTATATACCAACTCAATAATAAAACACAAAATCTTTAAAATAAAAATTAAATAAACTAACATATCAATCATTTTTTATTAATTATATTGAATTGGTCCATAAGTATGACCCAAACCAAGTTCATACAAGTACTATCCATCAGTAAATAATGTTGCTTGCTAACAGTTGCAGTCCTACCTTCTGCATGCAAATTTATATTTTGATCGGAGAATCACAAGCACTGACTACATAACGATTGTTTTTATACACATACATGGTTTCATTGTATTTCGATGAGAGATCTTTGGATTATGTGGGATTGATAAAAATGTGACCAATTTCAATATTTTTAAAAAAGTCATCGGATTTTAAATTTGAAGACCTAATAGGAATTTACCAATATTTTTATAAAACAAATTCATCTGTATTTTTAAATATTTAATCCACATATATATAATCTATACTATATTACAATAGATGAAAGAGTAGAATAATTATTCATTATATCATAGTATGATCGCAAAATAAATTATAGAATACCATAAAAATATTAAAACAAATAAAAAATTCTTTCTTGCATAATTTTTTTTGTCAATGATAAAATATCTTATAAATATAATATTTAAAAAAATTTAGTTTTAATATAATATCTAACCTGTTAGATAAAATTATTTAATATAAAAAATATTATACTCAAAAAACTAATTTATACACGTAACATGTGAATAATCTTATTATATTTCTTAAATAAAGGATTATATTTTGTGCTTGCTTTGACAAAGGGTAAATTTGGAAACAAAAAGTAATTGTTTGGTTTTGTGCTTTGAAATTAACACTTGCCAATAATAATAACTAGCAGATGACGCACACGCGTTGCGTGTGTAACGTAATATATAATGCATACGAATTGATACGTGTAATGAAATAAATGAGACATATACATTGATTAATATTACAATTCAAAAGACGCAACAAAGAACCACAACAAACCATTGGAGGGGGTAGTTTGGTAAATTCAAATTTGCCATACCAATATAGTTAGTATAAGGGGCTTATGCATTATAATATAGTAAGATAATATATTATTATATTCACTTAAAAATTATACGCATCTTCCCATCAGAAGGACCTATAAATAACCTAACCCTAAAGAAATCCACTACACATAAGAAGCCGACAAGCGACGCTCAACCCTAATCGGTGCCCAGACTCTTACGTCTTGTTCCCGACGCCGCCCTCTCCATCTCTTGAGTGAAGAGCTCAAAAGCTCTTTTGTTTCACGGTAAAGATTCACATTTTTAATTACCATCGTTTTTAGTTATATGATGCGATCAGGGTTTTGCATCTAGCTAACTGTCCATTTATTTATTTTTTCTGGATCTTTTTCTTCTTTGACCGTTTTGAGATGAACCCATAAAACGTACTTCATGCCTCGTCGGTCTCGTCATTGTTGTTTTGAACGGTTTTTGCTCTACATTTTTCTCATTAACTTTTGTGTGCTATGTGATTTGAGTGAAAATAGAATTTCATATTTCTTCTCGCTCTTATTATAATGTAAGACGTGTGATGTTCTTTTTTCAAGGATTTGGAATTTGAATTGGATTTTAAAATCGATCGATTTATAATTTCATTTGGCGTTGGGTAAAAAATTAAAATGTTATTCAATAATTGGATTTGGCATTAAAAATATATTATTTGATGTTAAAGTTTTTTATATTACTTTTATTTATAAATATCTTGTTTATTAATTTATTAATGTAAATATTTATCAATATAGAAAAAAATATTTTTAAACAAGAAAAAATTTAGTTTCAATTGGTTTTAAATAACTTTATGAAAATATATGATTAAACAGTGGGGAAGTTAATGGTAAGTTATATTTAAAATTACTTTTTGTAATTCCCAAATCCAAATCCCAACAAATCCTATCATTTTTTACAGGATTTATATGTGTAATCAAATCCACAATCCCATAAAATCCGAATCCCGTTTTAAAATTTCATATTCCCAAACTATAAAATGGTATTTACAAATCCCTCCAAATCCAGATTTCGCAAACACATTAATGATTTTTTTTACTTCTGATGAGCTTGTGGTTTGTGGGTACAGAAGAATGAAGTGATGATTATAATGGTTTGATAGCTGATATGATGGCTATTTATCATGTATTAGCTCTAGCTGATCATTCTACTTGTTCCCCACAAACTTCTAAAATTTCATTTCCCTGGTATACTTCGTGTTTTTGTTCTTTTAAAATCCTGAAGGAATTAGTTTAGTGCTCCTCTCGTCAAGAACTTTAGAAAAAATGTCTTCCACTTGCCCAAAAACTCTGATGAGGTGTGGTTTTATGTCTACGGAGCTGTAGAGATTGATATCTATGTATGTCCATATGGCATATGCAATTTGAATTAGCCTAGGCCGATTAATTATCTTTTCATAGTTCATACCTTGTTTTCTTTGTTCTACGTAGTATTAATATTGCTCATTTAAGGGAATCTTCCCTCCATAGTTTTTCTCTTTTGTTTACCACTCTAATTGTTTACCACTCTAAAAATGATAATTGGCTTACTGATATTTCTTCCAATGATTCATTGGTTCTGAATATTTTTCGTTGAACAGAATATAGTTTTCAAAAATGAGGGGAAGGAGTTACACCCCTTCACCACCAAGAGGCTATGGTAGAAGAGGAAAGAGCCCTGGCCTTAGAGGACGCCATGATAGAGGAGACGCTCCTACAAGTCTTTTAGTCCGCAACCTTCGCCATGACATCAGGTAAGCTCGACCTCATTTATATTTTCATGTTATACTTATTTTTGAAGCTTAATTTGTTGTATGTGTCATCTGCCATTGAGAGCCGAGATACGATGTAGTGGATTATGTTCCTTGAAGCATGCATGACTGTAGCTTTGGCCATCCTCGTGTTGAAAGTTTGTTTTTTATTGGTTGGTGTATTGTATTGGTAAAAGCTTGACAATTTTATAAGCTCATACATGTGCATTTTCATCGTATCGTTATTAATGTGATCACGAGGCTTATAACGTATGGATCTAGTGCACCATTTCCTGGATGCCTCTTTTTACGAGCTTAGCATCTTTGTAATGTTAAACTCATAGATTGGCTTACATTTTCATGTTATGACCTATGGATGCCTTATTTTGTTGCGTCACATCAACGCCACCTTCCCAACCCCACGAACACGCAAAAACAATAGAGAAACGAAGAAAACAAGCTAAAATGTTGTTTTTGCTACTCATGAAATGGTAAAATTATGTAACTAATGATTTGCATTATCATAAACAGGCCAGAAGACTTGAGGAGGCCATTTGGCCAATTTGGCCCTTTAAAGGACATCTATTTGCCAAGGGATTACTACACTGGGTGAGTTTGTATATTATTTGACTAGTCCTGTGTGATTTGCTGATACTTCGTTTTGATCCAGCATAGAATTATTGAACCTAGATTTGTAATTGTCCAATTGTTTCTTTTACTCACATTTATTTTTCAATATTTAGTTATCATAAAATGGATATTATCTTTGTTAAGATTTTTGAAATTTAGCAGCGAATTAAGAGTCATGAAGACTTCAATGAAATAGTAAGAGTTCTGTTGACACATTCTAGTTGTAAGGGTTCTCTTGTCGTCAATCAAGTAGTAAGGAGTTGAAGGTGATGTAAATGATAACGAAGATTGGAAGGGAAATCTGGTTTTGTGAAGATATCAAGATTTCAAGTCTTGAAGAATTTCGAGTCATGTTATGTTATCACTTGCAAAAGGTCAGCTAGTGCTTGATTATGCGCATATCACGGTCCTCCATATTCTCCTGATTATTTTGAGCAAGTAATTTAATTTTTGACCAGATATTTTAGAGATTTTTAGATGCTGACTGATTGCGCCTGTAAAGGCCTTTCACATTCTTGTTTTGAACCATTTAATTGATTTGTGGCGAAAAGAGTTTGAGATTTTTAGGTGGTGTGCACGACATTTTTATATTTCCTCTCTCATGAAGAATCTTTTTCTAGCATTGTCTTTTAACTTTCTCTCGACAGTTTTCAGTAGACATTTAGATACGTATGGACAAAAAGTAAAATTGGAGAATTTCTTTAATCTCCATGGTTTTGACTGGCATCTGCTTAATGGGATTTCTCACTTTATCTCTCCAGCAACTGCCGACTGAGGATACTGCTCTTTGAAAAGATTCTCAACAGTTTTTGGATTGGCCCTTCATTTTTTTTAGAATGATCATGAACAACTGTGACACACTGACTGTCTAGTTTCTCGTTCTCTCTCTGTTTTTCTTGTTTGCAGTGAGCCACGAGGATTTGGATTTGTCCAATATGTTGACCCTGCTGATGCTGCGGAAGCCAAGTATGAGATGGATGGTAAGCTTATGCAAGGTCGGGAGCTGACTGTTGTTTTTGCTGAGGAAAACCGGAAGAAGCCAGGTGAAATGCGACACAGAGAACGAGGAAGGTAAAGTCTGCTTCTATTTATTACAATTTGCTTGTCTTTTTTGTTTTTTGTTTTTGGAAAATAATGTTATCCAAGCACTCACCCGGTGTTTATTTGAACCCGAGGAAGAAATTATGAAAACCATATTATCGATTACTGGGCTAATTGGTTGGCCACATTTAAGTCGATTTATGGTATCAGTGTACTTCAAAAAAAATTGTAACATAACTATCTGGTGATTTTATAATATCTTCCTTGGTATTTCCCCTGCATAAGCTTGAGTGAGTTAGCAGTCTGAGGTTCAAATGTTGATCCACTTGAAACATCTCTACCTGTATGTATGTCGTTGAACGCTGATATTTTATGATTCCTCGATGACACTGTTTTATTTATAATTTAGGTCTGATAATAGTAATATGCCAATTGCCAGCAATTTATTTCAAGAATGACCAGTGATGGTATGAACAGATTAATGAGAGAAAATAACCCAATGAAAGATAGAGAGATAGTAACTAGTAGAATTTTCTGTTGCATTCTTTTGCATGCCGCCTAGTCCATTCCGTTCTTCGTCTGTCGTTCATAATCGAACTGCTACATTTTTATTTTAGTTACAAGAGTATATTAAACTTATTTAAGTGTAACAGATTTTCCAAAAGTGATACAGTAAAGGCAAAATGCGTTGCTTTCAACTGTATACATGTGGTTTAACGATTATGATTTGAAAGTGTATGCGACTCGGTTTAAGATTTAATTGGCATAAAGTTTAACGTGGAGATCACCTCCACGTTACTCTCATTCACCTCGGTATTCTCCATCCCCACCTCCACGACATGGAGGGTCTCAATCTCGCCGTGGTGATTACTCTCCCAGGAGAAAGAACTCTAGGTACATATGACAATGGTATTTTACTGAAGTATCTCACATATTCTGAGGGATAATGATACTAATAACTCTGAGGGATAATGATACTAACAACTCTTCTTAAGCTGCCTTGCAATGTCTAAATGTATCATTGTGTATGTTAGTGCGTGTGGATTAAAGGCACCAAATTGGTGTCTAGTCTAAATAGCTTGATTTGTCATCTATTTATTTGTTCAGAAAATGGGTGGTGCAATGTTACACTATGCAAATGACTCATTTATTTGCTGCTTGGCACAATAATACATTCACAGGTCCATTTCACCTCGAGATAGAAGGGGAGGAGGTAAAGAGAGACGATCATACTCACGTTCTCCAGTGCAGGAACATTCTCCACCAAATGATGGCCCTGGGAACCTCAACGGAAGTCCAGTGAGGAGACGTTCACCATATGGCTCTAGAAGCCGCAGCCAAAGTCCAGGTCGGGGCCGTTCTCCAGTTATGGTACGAAGCCCGAGCCACGGCAGAAGCAGGAGTCCCTATCCTGCAGAGTATTCAAGGGAGGCTGGAAGGGATAGGCCTCGAAGCTAAATAATGAATGTTCGGGAAAATTTGTGGAAGTGTGATTTTTGAACTCCAAACTTTGTGGTTTATCTGATTTACATGTCTTGTTGCATTTGGACTTGAAAACTCTCTAAATGTTTGGATATTCTATGATGAACTCAAATTGGTTTTTGATATGTGCTGATATTCTCTAGTATTGGTGAAAGATTCTTGCACTCAAGTATATGGTGAACTGCCCTTTGAGAGCAAAACTGTCCAGAAATATGAAGTAAATAGACCAGAGAATTATTTGTCTTGAACCTTGAACCGAATTCAACTCTGTGAAAAAACCGGCAATACAGAATCAGGAGAGGAATTGTGACTGTAATTTGTATAGTTGGTAACACTTTCAAGGTTTGCTTTTTAAGTCTTTATTTGATCATTTTATTCTTAAATTAGTTTAAAAATAAACTTACGTTTAAACTTTCATTCATTAATACTTGATAAATTAGTAAACTATTTTAAAGTAATATTTTTCTAGATAATAATTTTTAAAAAGATCTTTATATAAATGTATAGTCCCATCAATATTATAAATTATTAATTGTCTAAAATTACAAATATAATTATGATAATTAGTATAATATTAATATATTGTTTAATTTTTTTTGTTGAACTGCAACACAAAATTGTGAAGAGTTGTTGTTATAAGTATTTCATTTTCGTGTAATTTATTCTAAAGGTACTGAATCATTCTCACCTTCATACTTAACATGATTTTCAATGCATTAGTCACAATTTTTTCTAAGCTTTGGATCTTTGAACATTCATCAATTTCACCTATGTATCGATTTTATTGTGGTAACCGTATCATTAATCATATCTTCACGCTTATGAATGTCTTTTTTATGATAAATTTGTTGAATCGAGAAAATAATCTTTAAATTGATAAATTAGTAATTTATCAATTAATTAATATCTTTATAAATTAAAATTTTAAGGTATTTATAGATGCTTTAGTCATTTTGACGGTGCGAGAGTGCATGACGTATCTTTTAGATTATCAAATCCTGTGCGACATTTGGCATTACAATAGTTTTTGAAAATACATTATTATTATATTAAAATAGAGTCGGGACCGCTTAACTTTTTTCAATATGAGCATTAATTAATTAATAATTCGTTAATATTATTTAAACAACACTGAACTATATGTAAAAGAATAAAGCGTAAAGACCTAAATATATAAGACAATGAATCAACTTCAATATAATTGAAAGAGACGTTGACTAAGAAAAAACAAGTGACAATGGACTCGTCTTTTAGAAGAAAAAAATACATATAATAATTTTTTTAAATATTTTAGTAAATTATATATTTATGACATGAATGGTACCTAAATGATTAATTTATCCCAAATCAAACTGAAAAATATTATTAGCAAATAAAAGTTATCAATTTATCGAGTATTAATTTTTCATGAACATGCTTTGTTTTACATTTGATATGTTACTAACTACTTGACGACTGATTTTAAGATGAAAGATTAAGTTGCAATAGTTTTTAAAACTCAAAAACAAGTTGAAACTTGTTACCTATCAGATGGTATGTGGAGTTTTGATGATTTTGTAATACAGTAGTCACTCGGTTACGTATTTGACTTGAACCAGATATGTTTATTTATCTGTACTTAAAACGAAATTTGTATAGCACAAAATACGACGACAACTAAGCCTTTAATTTAGCAGACCGAATCAATTACTATGTGCAGATGTCCAGACTCAAGCAGGAGATGCATATGATGATCTAATGAACTCGTTCGCATCTTTTCAGATGAAACTCAGATTTGTGATATCGAATGCAAAGCACAAAAAAATGCAAAATATACGTCAGACTATGTTACACAACATATGGTATACAAACTTTAAACTTATAATTCAAAAGATTTATGAATACTATAATATTCTTGTTCCACATTGGTTGTGGATAAAGTTAAAAATATTTATGATGGCTTACAATGGACTACTGTAGCAACTTGAGTTAACCATTTTCATAGAGCGATGACTGATACAGAGCTGTAGAGGGCTCGGGCCCGGGTGTGACATAATGATATCACGACGAAGCCACCTCTTGAACCTGCGGGGCAAGGTGCCATGTGCTTGGGAACCACCTTTTGAACCTACGGGACAAAAAGTGTTATATGACTGGAGCCACATCTTGAACCTGTAGGAGCCACCTCTAGATTCCCGGTGCTGGTGGATCAATGAGTTATGTCACAACGAGGATGTTGCGTTCAAAAGAAATGATGATTGTAATACCCTTGTCACACACTGGTTATTGATAAAAGTTTAAAATGTTTACAATGACTTATAATGAATTACTATAGTAACTTGGGATAATCATTTTCGTAGAGCAATGATGGATATGAAGTAGTTTTTATATGAGCTCATTGTACAATCGTACTTGAGCAGGCTTGGCCCCGTGCATGACAAATATTATTTTGACATATTGCGAATATTTTTCTCCGAATCTATACAGAACATAATAAAATACCACCCTATCAATGCATTAAAGCTTTAATACTATTTTATTAATTAATAAGTTCAAGAATCACTTGCTTCCGCTGGGATTATTGACCTGAATCCCAAGGAATTAATATTTTGATAATTATTGAACATATCTCAGCAGCCCCCTATATATTTAATAATTACGTAACGTCGAATAATGTAAACACTGAATTTATATGATTTAAAAACTTTTATCGGAAAAATAAGTTTTTATTAATAACAGAGAATTATGTATACTCGGAAGCCATACTAAACAACCCCTAAGGCCCTAAAATAATAAACATACTCTAGGTTTCCTCATCCAATCTGAAAATAAATGATGAAATTTCACGTTGCTTCTATTCTTAATCCAAGACCATGATCTATATTGTACAAGGTCTAACAAATCGTCTTCCTTCTCCCGAGATCCTCTGAACTTTTTTTCATTTATTTCTAACTATTCTTAATCCAAAACCACGATCTATATTGTACAAGGTCTAACAAATCGTCTTCCTTCTCCTGAGACACTCGAAAAATTCTTTTATTTCTTTTTAACTATATGATTTAACAATAATAACTCAATATTTTAATAAAAAAATCTTTTATTTCTTTTTAACTATATGATTTAACAATAATAACTCAATATTTAAATATGTACAGAAAAAGTTAAAATCTTAATATTTCAAGAAATAAACAGAAAAAGAAAATATTGATACTCGGATATGATATTTTGGGAGAAATATACAAATGAAGTATATGGAGGACAAATTCCTCACAACTCATCCTCATCAACTACCCTTTTGAATACAAGCCACCCCTTTGACTTGCAAAGTTTCATCAAGAAATACCATCCAATTCCGGCCACGGTCATCAATCCACTCACCAGATACACAATATGGCTAGCAATAGCCATTATCAACACAAGAAAACCACATGGAATCAAGCACATAATCACCAGAACTGGTAACTTTAATGGCACTTTGTATGGCCTTTTCATCAAAGGAAACTTTATTCTTAACCAAAGAAAAGCTGCAAACTCCAAGATCATCCCCAATCCGTATATAAAATTTGCAGTAGATACTATATCTGTATAGCTCATATAAGAAACACCAAGTGCAATCAATGTCGAAAACAGTATCCCGACCCAAGGAGTATTAAACCATTTCGATCTTAGAGCGAAAAATCTGGGCAAAAGGGCTAAATCAGCCATGCCCAGAAGCTGATAAGCTCCGCTACTTAACTGAGCTTCGAATAGGCCGATTGATGATAAAACTGCTCCAATTTCAATCCAGAACTTTAGCCATTGACCAGAAATCATTCTTGCTGCATCTGCCATGAATCCTGTCTCCCACTCATTTTGATCGACCACAACAGATCCTGTTACCGCTACTAAAGGAATTATGTAACCCAAACAAGTTAAAATCACAGATAAAAGAAGTGCTAAAGGGAAATTTCTTTTCGGGTTTTCGACCTCTCCTGCCATAGTACTAACATTATCCCAGAAATTAAGGTTCCAAAACAATGTATTAAAGTACAAGGTCCAATCTTTTTTCACGCCCTTTTGTCCTAAACTGATCCATCTGCGAGGATGAATCTGTGGGATAGCAATCAAAGACATTAATATAAAGGGCGCAAGTGATATAATCCCTAAAGCAACAGCAACATAACCAACTATAGCTAATCCTGTGTAATTCAGAAAAGAGAGTAGGACAGTAGAAATCAAGATTGCTAGAGTTCTTGGAAGCCCAGATTCGAAAATGGGGAAAATTCTTTTCAAATAGTCTATACAAAGAGCCGGAAAAGCTGCTATATTGATTACTCCACTGAGGAATTTCCAGGTGCCCATCATTGAGCCAAAGAAAGGGCCGAATGCTTTGTCGGCCCATATGACGAACCCACCGTTTCCGGGGAACGCGGTGGAGAGCTCCGCGGTGATCAGAGCTTCAGGGATACTCCAAATAAACGGGAAGATGAGGAATCCAAGAATGGCCAACAGAGGGCCTGCGGCCTGTACTGTCGGCTCTTCCCCATACGGGCCACCAGCCACTTCAAAATAGATGAGGAAAATAAGGGGGATGAGGGTAAGTTTCTTGGAAGCCGCGGTGGCGGTGGTTACGGTGGTAATCGGGAGTTCTTGGTCGTGGGCTTGCGGCTGTGGAGGAGTGGTGGTGGTGGTGGTTAACTGGTTTGACATGATTCAAGATTCAAGATTCAAGATCCAAGATTTTGATTTTGGAAAATATATTCAAAAATCACTTTGGAAGATTTTCTACTTGATATTATTGGAGAGGAATCTCGAGAATCTCCGGATATAAATATGGTGGGATTGCAAACTTTGTCGACACTTGCGACTTTGACTTTAACAGTTGAACTGCGTCCAGTGTGGCCTGCTGGGAGTCTAGACTTACGACCTACTTAACAATTACACTAAATATTATATATTCCTCAACTATGTCTCAATTCATTAAAATATTAAAAATGTGGAGCACGAGAATATATTTTTTACCATTTCAAGCGATTTCGGGTGCACATGGAGGTGTCTGCTTGAATTCAAAATAAGATTTAAATAAATCAATTGAGGATTTTTTTTTATGTATAATTCGAATAATCTTAAATGATTTTTTTATATTTAATGAAATTCTAATGTGTCTTATTTTTTTTTTTACAATCTTAACTATAAGATGTGGCGACTCGAATTCGAGGCATTATCGAAGATTTGATTAACTAATGTCACTGTTCTCGTTGTCATTTCTTTCTGAGACATTTTAAAAAATAGCATCCTACAAATTATCATAATCAAATGTGGCTTAAAATTAATTTAATTTTGAAAATTAGCCTTTAATTATGTCAAGTTCTGAATATATCCTTTAACCATTTTTATAATATCATAAAATATATTAAATTGAGCAAATATGATAATAAATATGGAGCTACCGCATATTGTAGATCATTTTTTTTCTCTTTACTTGTCTATTACTTGTATTTATTTTTATATTTGTAATTTATTTGTTTTTAATTATATATTTATTAGTACTTTAATAAAATAATAAATTTTCAGTATAATTAATGTATCACTATAATATTTTTAAATAAAGTAAAAATATTATTTTCATGTTGCAAAATGTTAATCTATCATATTTCGCTAACTTAGTTGGCGGAATCATTATTTACCTTTTAAATATTTTTTTGAATAACAAAATACTAATAAAAAAGAATAATAATTAATATGAAATAAATTAATAAAAATAAGAATAATCATAACAATAATATATAAATTAATAAAAATCATGATGGTAGTTGTCATCGTTAATAATAATAATAATATCAAGCAATGGTCGCCTTTTTCAATTCATAAAAATGATAATATATTATAACTTCAAATTTAATATCACATTATAAGTATATAGTATAAAGATATTATAAATATCAAATCTAAAGATCAAACATTTAAAAAATAAATACTATAATATATTTTAGTGAGAACAAAACTATTTGAACACAAATTAAAATTCTAGATCTAATTCAAATAATAGTAAAATGGGTAATTAAGACTTCTTAAAATTATTTAAGGCTATTATTAAAAAAATATTTGATAAATAAAAATATTTTTAAAAATAACATTTTAAGTTATGCTAAAAATATTAATTTCTCTTTCTTTTTCTTTTTCTTTTGGCTATTAATAATAGGTGAGAGATTAGACTGTTGATTACGATCAATTTCGATTTGTAATTTTTTAGGAGTAGTACTGTTGAAGATATTATGACATGGTTGACTTCCTTCATTAAAAATCTATAACGTAACAATTGGATAATTAATATACATGATAATAGTTGGCAAATATATATAGAATAATCTTGCAAAACTAAACATTAAATTAAGAAAAAGGAATATATACGGTATACTAGGGGTTCAATTCTTCTGCTCCATTTATATGCAACAATACATGCTCCATATAATATCTCTTAATGAATTCCTATTAAATTCCCTCCTAAATAATCTCCCATATATTTTCCTTCCTAAATAATCTCAATTCTATATTACAAAAAAACAAATTTAACTTTTTATATAAAATTTGAAACTTTCCATACGAACACCAAAAATATATAAAAATATAATAATAATTATGGATTAACACAAAGATACCAATTTCCACACAAACACCCAATTCCACTCAATCTCAAATACTATAAAAATATTAACAATTATATAAAAAGTTAAATTTGTTTTTTTGTAATATAGAATTGAGATTATTTAGGAAGGAAAATATATGGGAGATTATTTAGGAGGGAATTTAATAGGAATTCATTAAGAGATATTATATGGAGCATGTATTGTTGCATATCAATGGAGCAGAAGAATTGAACCCGTATACTAGAGTACTTCTTTTTCTTTTTATCAACCAGCGTAGTTTTTTTAACTAAATAATGAGAATAGATATGAACACGGTGCCACTTCTATATACTCAGATTTACAAACATAAATACATATAAACATATACATATATATTTATATTTTGATCTTTACAAACACTTGCCCCATATAAAGTATTTTTCGATATTGACAAATCGGGCAAAATTCTGTCATCTGACCACATCCCGACCTGAAAACGTAACTGGGTCAACATGCTGGTTATCCATTTCTACGGGCCTGTATTATGTTTAAAAAGGTGGGTTAACGCAATTTAAAATTTTTTTATTGTTTGAAATTGAAAAATTATGCATTCATGTAGAATTGAAACCTCCAACTTATAGATCTAACATTCTACCAATGAGCAAATATGCATATATATATATATATACTAGTTAATTTGGCACCGCGCAAGGCGCGGTGCCAGTGAGCTTATAACCTGGTATATATGTCAAACAAAGCGTCCGAAACAAGTTAAACAGACAGTTCAAGAGAATAAAAGATGGTTCATACGCATTGACCATACATAATCGTTCGTATAGAAAATCAAATAGGTTAGAATAAACAAAAGTCCTCCCCAACAGTACACCATAGCAAAAGTTGTCATATGATATCCTTGTAGGGCCCAATAGACTCTCTAAACAGAAGTCATCTACGAAAGTGCAGTAGTAGATGACATCAGATATCACAATAAAAGTTATTCTCAACAAACTCCAAAACCAACCAAAAGTTGTTCGCAAGAGTTTTCAAAATGACGATGGTTTATTTCAGAATGTAGATATGTTTCGGTTTCTCATAACAGTAGCGAGCATCGCATAAGAGGAATTATAGTTTATTTATTGTCGTAGTTGCATTCTTATTTTAGGATATTGCTCTTATAGTACTTGTTATGGCCTCATGATTAATGAATCATCTTACTTTTATAATTATTTATATACTTTCTGACAAATAATGAATGTAAATGTGACGTCCTAAATTATAATCAAACAAGTAATATATAATTATCATAATTTAAGATTTTCTAATTTTTTTGATATAATATCCTTATACATGAAGGGAAAATTTGATGTCAAACATCAGAACAAAGGTAATTGAGAACAAGCACATATTATCAATGGGTCGTAGGTAAGCCAAAAATTAAAATGTACATAAACAAGCAAAATCGACGACTTGTAATCTACCAGAAATTCATCACACCGAATATTTTATAAAAACATCATTATTAAAGTTTGCCAAAACGAAAACCTATTTTGAACTATCTTTTTTTGTAAGATTTCATATAAAACTTACGAAAATCTATTTTGAACTTTCTGTTTTTTTTTTTTTAAAAATCAATTCATACTTGACAAAATCAACAAGTTCTTTTACAAAAAAAAGTAAATAAAATATTTTCAATTTTAAAAATTGAGATAAGAGGGAGTTGTTGGATCAATGATCAAATCTTTCCAAATAAATCAATATTTAGGCAAAAAATAATAAATAACAAAAATAAAAGGAAATATGACGGACGTTCACCGTTCACGGAAACAATACACGATGAAAATCAATATTTATGCAAAAAAATAATAAATAACAAAAATAAAAGGAAATATGACGGACGTTAACTGTTCACGGAAACAATACACGAAAAAAAAAAAAACTAACAAAAATAAAAGAAAAACTAAAGAAAAAGAAAATTAAAAAATGAAAAAAAAAATAAGTAACCCTACGCATAACAAAAATAAAAGAAAAATTTAAAAAAAAAAAAAAAAAAAAAGTGACGTAGGACTACTGTTCATTGGAACAGTAACCCTACGCCACTTATGTATATGGATAATATATATATATATATATATATATCATTTTTGATTGATTTTTAAAATTTGGTAAAAAAACCCTTTAAATTAAATTTATTTTTTAACACGATAGGATCAAACCATATCCATAACCACAACCGACCATTAATGAATCGTAGCTCAACAAAGTTTCCAAATTGCATATACCATACTAAAGCCAGCAAACATGCTTTGTTAATAGGTGTAGATCTACGAAGACACATTTGAACCACTCGAGAGCAGCTTTGATGGTGGTCTTCGAGTAATGAACATGCCAGCCACATTCTAACCTTGCAACAAAGAAGGGAGCTAAAGGTGAATGTAAAATATAAATGATCAATATTCTAAACACACCAAACATAGTACACAATTAATGTCGATAAACCAGTCTATCCATCGTAAGGAACTTGACGTTTGGACAAAGCCACAAAAGGAAAGTATGCGTCTGTAAAATTCCAGGGCTCCACATCCTTTTCTTGTTTGATATTTTTTTTAGTTCATACTTGAATTTCCGAGTTTTTTTCTTATGCAGTATGAATTTTTGTGTCAGTATTGCATCAAGGTTCTTTTTCTCTTTGCATGTTGTATTTAATGGGTGATTGATTATATGCTTTCTTGACACATTTCTCTTTGCATGTTGTATTCACAGTGTTCGCTTTCTGCTCAAGCTGAAATTTCAAGAAATTTGTAGTAGTTCAAATTTGGAATGGATCACATTTATCTCGTTGACTCATACTTCCGATATTCAATCATGGTAACTGATACGTAGACGGATTCGAGATCGTCAATCTCCAGAAGTTACGAGGGAGAAGAGAATTTCATAACCTTGGGAAAGAAGTTTCTTATTAACAACAATGATCAGTACAATGCTTTGATGTTGTGTTCTATTTATACACGTTCTCTAGTAACCGCTTTCCTAACTAATTCTGGTAATTGAGGGCTATTCACTTTATCAACAAATGCTCATCTATCTATTTCATTTCATAATCTGATAAGTGTTTGGGAATTCTTCTTGCTCTTCTGGTTTCCATGTCATCTTCATGTTCAGTTGAGTCATAATCGTATCAGTAACCAAACACTTTCAGCTTCTTCTTTTTTTGATGCACTTTCACCCCCCCTTTTTGCTTTAATACTGAATGCCTCAGTAAGTAATATGGGATAACGTTTGTATGGATCGTCAAGCAGCATTTCATACTACAATTCATGCATTTTCATCCTTTATTTGGCCTATTTGCAGGAGAGAGAAACATGCTTTGAGATCTTTCAGAAGTGGAAAAACACCAATGTTGGTTGCTAAAGATGTAGCAGCACGTGGCCTTGATATTCCCCATGTTGTACATGTTGTTAACTTTGATCTTCCGAAGTATATTGATGATTATGTCTACCGAATAAGATGCACTGACGCACAGGACGTGCAGGTAAAACAGGGTTGGACAACTGCCTTAACTGGCTTTACTAAATGGATTCGATCCCACCTCGCTGTGCCCTCAGCTTTAATGAGAATGATTCTTCATTTGCTAGGCCATTGTCTGATCTTGATGCAAGAAGCATCAAGAGGTCCCTGCTTGGCTGTCCCACTTTGCTGCTCGATCTTCTTTGATGTTTACCCCAAAAATTGACCACAGCGCAATTATCAATAAATATACAAAAAATAAATGGTACTCCAGATTTTTTACATGGAAAACCAATTAGGTGAAAACTACTGCCAATATAAATTTCACTATCAATGTCGAAGTGGAAAAAGACTTATGGAGAGGAAGAATGGAGCCGAAATGATCCCCCTTCTTCTATGTTGAAACATGCCTTATCTTTGGGAGTTGTCCTTATCAATATGGTATCAAATCAAATCAAGTCCTATATGGTATCAAATCAAATTGAGTCCCTAATCTTATGGGATTGCAATCTCTTATATAATAGATATCATCCTAAAATAATAAAACTCTGACTTGACCTGATCTAATATCTTAGGATATGACAACTATGTACATCCAGATCTGCGTATGACTTTTAGATTATTCTTGGTCAGGCCGAGTCATATTCTTTATTCAGATCAGGTCTTGCTATACCCGTATTTCCACCCGTCTATCATTCCTATTCATAGAATCGTCATGGGGGAGGTTCAGGAGGAAGATTTGGTGGTAGTGACTTTCCAAGAGACACCTCTTTAAATAGAAATGGAATGGAATACCATGGGGAGCCATGTTAGCAGTGGATAAGGTGCATCTGGGTTGTACGGTGGGTTATTGACGCAGCGGAAGTACGCTGCATCAGTTACGGTCCCAACATTACGAGTACATGGGATTAAGACCTTACGTTTCGAGGCACAGACAAATGCAAACATAGGTAAGTTTAAGTTAGCCTAACTTCTTGCCTTAGAAATAATCAATCCATGGGCTCTTGCTCTCAATATTCTAGCATCGAAGTGCTTCGGCTTTACTAGAACATCATTTTTACTCTATTTTAGGTATAAAACATATATTGTTGGGATGCAGTAACATTGGATTCTGCAGGCAGCAACAAGATTACTGCTGCAGTATTTACGGTACTCCACTCTTTTCCTTCCCTTTTTTCCTCCTCATTCTCCAAAAAATTTCATGTTATCTGCGGTGCCAACATTTTAGTTTTGACATCTCACAGGTTCAGCACACAACTTTAATTAGAAAGATTATTTCAAACTTCCTACGGTATGATGCCCACTACAAGCACTGAATTCTTTCTATCATGCATTCTCTTTTTAGCTTCAAGTATGATGGTTTTTAGGTTCTAGAAAAAGCAAAGATTATGACAACCTTTTTGTTATATTGAGCATATGTTTGCTATTAACGGGACATGGAGTACAAATGGATTAACCAGGATATTCTGACGGAAAGAAGCTCTTGCAAATGGCCGACGGCCGACGCATATGTCTGACCCGACTTGGTCTTTCTATCGTTCATATACTTTACTACAATCCATCGAGATTAAAGCTTAGTTCTTATTATTATTGTAGCATATCGAATATATATTGCTCTAGTGGTAGGGGAGGATATAGTTTTTTGTAAAATTTCACTAAGATTTTTCTGATATTGGTAGGTCCTTTTGTTTTCGCAAATTATAAATACGGGTGGATTAGTTGCACATATCAATCAATTGGCTAGTGTTTCAACTCTCCTAACTCCGAAGTTCTAGAAAGGCTTGCGTTTGTATGCAGAAATATTGAATGCCGACTCATTGAATTTTCATTTATGTACCTTACATTTATTTTATTACTATTATTTCTGCTTATTCGATTTCAATTGTTAAGATCTAACTTGGGATCGATCGAGGTTCCCAATTTGACTTAATTTATGCAATCATTTATTGCTTGTTTCAAAATTATACCAAAAATTCATTGCAAGAAATTGGTTTTGCAGTTTATTGAATATGTATTTTCAGCATTTTAGCGTAATAAATAGGTGGGTATTTAATTAAATCAACGTTTCAATCTTTAGTTGTTAATGTTGACATCCTATGTTATTTCATCTATAAAAAAGTATGTGGACAATATTGCTTTCCTACCCCTTACGACTTCATTATTATTGTGTAATAAAATCAAATAATTAATCATGCATGCCTCTCTTAAAATAAATAATAATAATTAATTCTGCAAGCCTATCTAATCTAATAAATACTGACCATTTCTCGATTTATGCTACTGGTGTCAATCGATCTGTAAAACCAAACATTATAGTATAATGAATATATGGCTTCGAATGATGCCGATCGATCGGCATGTATGTTGCTGATTGATAGCTTTAAAAAAGTTTTGTGCACACGGGCCGAAATCCTTGGCCCAACATGGCACGTCACTTTAGCATTTCGTGCCGAGCCTCGTGCTGCCCGACACGATTGACACCTATAATTTATGCTTATCATTCTTACATAGGGGACATGTTGTATTTTCTGTATCATTCCAATTTTATGGTTATTTATTTTTTCAAGGGTGCTACTCTTTGTGACGATATCTTGTGAAATGTTTCGTTTTTTCTGTTAAAAAAATTATAAAAACATGTATTATAAGATACAGTTCTCAAAGATATTATCATTAAGGATGATATTAAACAAGCCCAAGATGCTTACATCCACAACCACTCCACAGTAGGACATGCATGATAAAATATACGTCATATTATGGAGTGGTTACATACCCATACGTGTACGTATTTATTTATATATGTTAAGATTATAATTATATGTGAGAAAAATAGAATCATATATTTTTTTTATTATTTATATTATAATAAATTTATTTTCTGGATTTAAAATTGTTATTTGACAAATGTGATTTTTTTTTTTTTTAGATTTGGAAGTGATGAATGTTTCTTGATAAATAAATTAAGCAACAAGTTAAAGGCTCAATTTGAATAATTAAATTTAATATCTGAAAAATTCATGTAATTGACCTGTAATTTACTCGCATTAAGGGAGTACACTCTTGGGGAAATTGGGAAATAAATGCTGAATTGGAGTTGAAAAGAATTCTCTCGTACTTATTGTTTGTTAGAACTCAATCTTAGTTAGACCCGACCAAAAATCATAAATGATCATGAACGATTCAAAATCGGCCCGTGGTCAATGAGTCGGTTAACCGAATTGATAAGGAACCAGCCCGTTTATAGGTGGGTCGGTTAAGTGTCATAATTTTCTAACCCGTGAATCGACGGTTCAAGGGTTTATTTTAATTTTTTTTTACATTTTTAAATTTAAAACATATCTTATAGACTCGGTCAAGGGTCATAAATGATCCTGAAATGATTCAGAATCGGCTCGTGGTCAATGGGCCGGTTAACAGGGTCGGACACAGAACCGGCCCGTTTATAGGTAAGTCGGTTAAGTGCCATAATTTTCTAACCCGTGAACAGACGGTTCAAGGGTTTATTTTAATTTTTTTGACATTTTTTGTAAAAAAACATATGTTATGGGGTAGGTTACACTCAAGACCTCCAACTTATATAAACAGCTTCAACCACTAAGCTATAAGCGTCTTGTTAATCTAATAGAGTGTTATTTATATTAATCAACAAATCTATTTTACACATTTTGATTATTTGAGTTTGAATTTATTTTACGTTCTTTTGTGATTAATCCATGCAGAAAAACATATTCAAATAATTTTTACACTTTTTCAAATTTTAATAATATTTTTAATTTTTTTTAAAACTAAAGGACAATCCGTAATCGGAACCAGAACCATAACCAGAAGTTTATGAAATGTAACCGAAACCGTCAAGAAAAGTTAAGGTTAATGGTCGATGTTATCATGGTTAGGTCTAATCTCAGTATTGTTTCCCTGATGCTTGCTGGTTTACCACTAGATTTCGTATTATATGTGGGCGATCGAAACTTGACGCTTATATTGATGTACGATTGAAAAGATTTGAGTAATTCTGTTTCCATCAATTATAGTTTTTTGGTAAAATGATAAATATCTGATCCTATAATTTGTTTAATATAATTAATTAATTTCTACAAATATTTAAAATATTATAGTTTTGGGCAGTTATTATATATATAATATTAAAATCAATGGCCATGGGCAGAAAATAGGAGTGCTTAATAGATCAATCCGATCTGTTTTGGAATCAGTCGGATCCGATTTCGGGTCCATCTGTTTCAAGATGGATCGGTTTCAACCCGAAATAGGTTTTTAATAATAATAATAATTATTATTATATATATATATAATTCAGTTTTTCTCCTAGTTACCTTTTAATTATTTAAATTTCTACGGATTTCGATACCAATTCGGAATCGGAACCCGGTAAGCATTGGTCCAATCCTTTAGAACCAATCCGATCCAGTAACTACCGAATCGGATCCGGTTCCTAACAGGTTGGCCCGATTTTGGTTCTGAACCGGTTTGAACTGCTCCGATTCCAAATTGATTCTGGGCCAACTCAGTCCGTTAAGCAACCCTAGCAGAAAAGGAAGCGAGTCGTATCTTTGACATTCCTAATGCATCCAAAATCAATAAAAGGGCAGGAACCTCAATTATTTCCAAATTGTTAGGCAATTATACCACATTAATTGCCTAATTATGTGAGGAATTAATTCAAAATGAGCTATTATTATATTTTATGCACTAGTTTCTCAATTTCATTGAATAATTGCTTTTTTATTATCTAAATTTCATGTAAATTAATTATACATTCACTTGAATTTCAAGCGCATTTTCAGATGATCTAATGTATTAGTAATTAAGTTTGGACAATATACGAATAAAAAAATTAAAATTATAACATTAGGTTCCATCTTCTCTTCTTTGGGTTGTTTTTCTATTTCGTGTTGAATTTTGTCAAATTTACATATTTTTTTGAGAAGAAGTCTAATTATATGCAACATTTAATTCATCTATTTTGAGGGAAGGGGTCCATTTAGGTAGAGACATTAATTCGTGGAGGTGGGCTAGTCTCTTTCAGATTAATTATGGTCCCATATAATATATTTTATTGTTATCTACACGTGTTGTGTGCATATATATTTGTTTTGTTTTCTTTTATCAAAGGATTGTGGTAATTGTAAAGTCTTTTTTTTTTTGGGGATTTAATCAATTTGTTAAATTGCTTTTTGAGCTTAATTGTTTATTTAACTTATTTTAAAACTATCTTTGTTGGGATTTAATATGTTTTTCTGATTTTGTTATGTAGTAGGATATTATTATAAATAATCAGGTTGTTAGGGGGCATTTTAGTAAATTTGATATCATACCAAGAGGCCAAATATCATAATTGTTCCAAACATTATTGATTTAGCAAATATTTTACAATTATTTTAAAATATATATATATATTTTTTTGTTTCCTGGCAAAAATATACATATTTGTAAAGAAGTACTCTAGCTAAGATTAAAAAGAAGTGAACTACTTTGGCCCCATAATATATATATTTTTTGCCATCTCTAATGAATTTTAAATAGGGTTAATTACATAAATGTACTATTTTCAAAAAAATTTTTGAAATAGGTCTGGAGTAAAAACAATAATGCATAAAAATCTGATTGGTAAAATCTAAAATTCCAATAGGTCCAAATTTCAAATCACTTTAGGGTTGAATTATGACTCTTATACCTCTCAATTGTTTGATAAGTTGCATTTTACTCCCTATGATTTTTTATTTTGAGAACAAATAGACCCATGTGTAATCTTATATAATCTATTACATCATTATGTTTATAAAAATGACTTTTAACCCCTTCTTTTATGAGTCCCCGTTTTTTATATATTTGGCATAAAATGGTATCAACGCATATGTTTATTCTGAAAATTTTAAAATAATATTTTTGAATATTAATCTTATCCCAAATGTAAGAGACAATTCAAGAGAATGTAAATTTGAATGAATGTTCGAGATGTCACTCATATATGTGGTACTTTCAAAACTTGAAAGCACTGAATCAGAAGCATCTGGCAGAAGCTCAACGCTTCAACCAGAAGTGGAAAATATTACGAGGTACGTGAGTATGCCTACCTGGTATAAACCATTATAAGAAACTGGAGATGATGGCTAAGAGGCTTCACCAAGTGAACCTCAAAATACAGTTCTAGTTAGCCGAATTTCAGGAAGACGATCATCTTGAACATGATGACGTTACTCCATACCACAATGATCCAATAGGGCCCGGACCATAAGAATAGAATGTGAGAACCAACCTTTCATGAAATCGAGCCGGATAGCTCAAAGATCTCCAAAGATCTTAGAGAAATACGGAAGACAGTGCATCGTTATGGATACTTACAATACCATATCCATGCACAGATCAGTCAGATACAAACTCATACGGAGATCATGATAAACATCAGGAGAAGATTCTTGAAAACCTTCGAGATGTTCAAACCCGAGTCAAGGAGTTGAAATCATGACCAAGTCTTTCAGGAAGAAGAAAACGAGGGTGACTACCACCATCCTATGGAACAGAACCCTTTTTACATAAAAAAAGGAAAGCCGAGGAGGTTCATCGACCGATGACAGACACTGAAAAGATGATTGCCATCATATGAGGAGATCCAATACTTCCCAAAAAGTAATGGAAAGAATTAATCTTGAAGATCTACATGATCGTGCATACTCGTTTGCGCGACTTAATCTCGTAAATCTAAAGATGAACCAGGCGGATGGATCAAGAGAGATAGCAACCAAAAATAATCATTTGAGACTGAAAGTTTTGGGTCACATAATCCACCATCAGAGATTAACACATGCCTCATAGCGGAGACTTTACCACTGGAGGTTCCATTTGGAACAATGAGCCGTTCCCGAAGGCAAGATTTACATCAAACGCCATTAGGGCTGGGATCGGGTCGGGTTTTTCGGGATTCGGGAAGTTCGGTTCGGGTACCCAAATTTGCGGGTACCTCCAGAACATACCCGATACCCGACCGAATCTATCGGGTACCCGAAATTTCGGGTACCCGAAAATTGCGGGTACCCGAAATTTCGGGTTCGGGTACCCGATTTTTTTATTTATTTAATTTTTTTTATTTCAACCTTTTTTTTTTTTTCAGATTTGAGTTTTAAAAAAAAAAGACATGGTCTCCCCTTAATTTTTGTACCCCGTGATCAACCAGATCACTCAATTCAACATCAACAATAATCCAAACAACAATAATAAGTTCATCACATCAAAAACAACTAAATCAAACATCAAACAAAAGCATCAAACATAATTTATCATCATCAGTCATTAGTGCATCTCCCGTCTCCGCCCTTCGGAATCTCCTTTTCATCTTCAAACATCGAGGATTGATGAGTCATTGCCCATATCAGTCAAATCTGTAAAAAAAAAGAGAAATAAAATTCATAACCAAATGATTGCAATACAAATATTCATATTAATATAATTTACAATTGTAAAAAATATCAAAAATTTAAAACTACCTTTCTCAAGTTTTTCTAATTCACACAAATCCTCCTCCACGCTTACTGGCCTAGAATCCATTCGTAGCCAATCTTGAGCACATATGAGAGCTTGGACTATTCTAGGAGACAAAGAACTCCTAAAGGCATCAAGAACACGCCCTCCCGTGCTAAATGCAGACTCTGAAGCAACGGTGGAGACTGGAACTGCTAAAATATCACGAGCCATCTTGGAAAGAATGGGAAATCTGTGAGATTCTACTTTCCACCATTTCAATATATCAAACTCCTCCCCAAATGGCTCACAATCCTCATTCAAATACTTGTCCAACTCGGACTTTACCTGCTTGCCTTTTCCTGTCCTCATCCTATTAAATTCATCATCCAAATCATCTATTTCATTTTCACCACCACCACTTCCAGCCAAACTATGCAATGACCCCTCACTGCTTGCTCTACTCGGGCTTGTTGGGACTGTGTGGTCATATAATTTCTTATACTCCATAAACAACTCATCAAAACCCCTCCACACTTGATCTTTCAAGTCCCTACTTTTTGGGCTCCCATTTGCTGTAACGCCGGGGCACATCTTCTCAAATGTGAACTGCAAAAATGACCACTTACGACGTGGATCAAGGATCACAGCATAATACAAGATCTTGTTCATCTTATCAATTGATCCCCAATATTTGTCGAATTTCTCCTTCATTCTTGCTGCCATCAAACACAATTCAAAGTCATCACTGTCCAACCACCGGTTAAGAAGTCGATCAATTGCATTTATTTCTTTAAACACAATGTTGGATGTGACATACAATGAGCCCGAGATACGCAATGTTAGGTTATAAAAATGGGCCAAAAACTTCAATAAAAGCTTAGCTCTAGCCCAATCTGAACCATCTGGAACCCCATCCACAAGATCAATGACAAAACCACGATCACCGTCCTCATACGCTTCAAAAACCTTAGTAAGTGATGTGGCCGCCTCCAACATCAAGTATGTAGAGTTCCACCTAGTAGGTACATCAAGACACAACATTTTGCTTGATTCTACTCTTTCAAGCATCGCACACTCATTAAATTTTTTGTACCTAGCCGGTGAACTCCTAATATACTTAATTGCTCCTCTAATACGAGATATGGCAACACTTTCCTCTTTACTCCTCAAACCATCTTGTACAACAAGATTAAGAATATGAGCAATGCACCTCATGTGCATATATTTCCCTCCCATAATGCTAGCATTCTTTCGGCCATCAAACCTCCTTCTCAAGTGAGCAACAGCGCCATCATTTGACGAAGCATTATCGACAGTAACAGTGAATATCCTATCAATCTCCCAATCATTCAAACATTTTTCAACAGCCCTACCTACTTCTTCACTCTTATGACCAGATATTGGACAAAAGTTTAAAACTCTCTTATGCAAATTCCAGTCATTATCAATGAAATGCGCAGTGAGACACATGTAATTAACCTTTTGAATGGATGTCCATGTGTCTGTGGTGATGCTAACTCGTTGAGTATGCATTTTCATGAAGGACATCAACCTTGACTTCTCGTTTAAGTACAGTTGGTAAATGTGTTTGGTCAACGTCTTTCGGGAGGGGATCGCGAACATAGGGCATGTAATTGACATAAAATGCTTAAAACCTGCTTTCTCCACCGTCCTAAATGGCATCTCTTCCATAATCAACATTTGGCATAATGCATCTAAAGCTTTATCTTGCTCGAAATGCCAATTGGATAGCCCACCTCGTTGATTCGGACGAGGTGGTTGAAACCTAAGACGGTTTTGATTTGTTTCAACTTCTAGTGGTTTCTTTTTGCAAGATTTATAATGGTTAGCAAGACCTGTAGTCCCATGTAATCTAGGGTCTGCTCTAATTTCAGCTTTACAATATCTACACCGACCCTTTTGAATCTTATCGACTTCGCAATAGAACTTGTCAAAATGATCCCAAAACGGTGACCTCGATGTCATTTTTTTCCTCTTTTTATTTTTTTTCTCATCTTCGTTCTCATCTTCATCCACGTTCACATTTACATTTTGAGCATCAATATCGTTAACCTGTATCTCTGGTTGTGGTTGGTATGATCTTACCTCAAGGTTTTCAACATCACTGTGTGTTTGTGAGGAGCCACCAACTGAGGAGCCACCAACTGCTTCCATTACCTACACAACTTTCAGATCATAGAACAATCAAGACACTAGTTGTTACTCTGAATGAAAATTTCTCAAAATATAAAAAGGCATAACAATAAAAAAGATGAACATTAAAAAAACAAGTGGATGCGGTGTAGAATGAGAATAAAATGGCTTTGGTTCAGAACCAACGGCCAATGTTCATATTGCGAGCTTGGGGAAATCTTCCGAACATAGATAGGGTGTGAGCTTTCTCGGTTCCATTTTGCTCCCTGTAGCGTATCAAACATAGGCTTGGAAATGGTCGACCAATTACACACTCCACTCCGCATGTATTTATTTGGAATTTATGTATATATATGGGGTCTTGAGGCAATTGTGTGAATCAAGCACCAAAGTGAGGCTATTACATGTCCTTGCCAAAGTGATCGGGTCACAATTAGCAGCAAATCTTCTTCTACTACTATATTCACTGTACAATCTCTAGTATTATATAGGCATGAAGCAATTACGCAGTAATGCAACATAATAACAGAACATAGTATAAGATTGGTATACATCAGTCCACGGGAAGCTCAGTTCACATAATGCAACTGTTCAAGGTTCCTGAATAGGCAGATTATGTCCATGTAAAGTACAAAATCCATATAATGTTTGGTACGTTTGAGGAGTTTTCATCAAAAGATGAACGGATAGATGAAGCAACAAGTACGTTTCACTTTAAAAGAAAGTTTTATAAAGTCCGACCTAAAACAAAGTACATTCTTTGATCCTAAAACATGTACAGAAGTCTGATATTGAGCTGTTAGTCGAATCCATAATAAAAATTCGAATACACTAAATTACCTCAATGATTTAGGAGCTATCGCCGCCTCCCGTAGCCGGAGTATCGCCGCCGCTGAGAGACGAGCAGACGAGCAGAGGCGCAGAGGCGTAGAGGCGCAGAGACGTACGATGGGGAAGAGACGAATGAAGGCGAGCGACGGCCGACGGAGAAGATGAAATATTGAAAAGGGGAAAACGGCTGACGTGATCGGTGGTGGTGGGCTGGTGGCTGAGGTGGGAATGGATTTAGGGGAAGATGAAATATTGAAATGGGGAAAACGGCTGACGTGAAGGACTGAAGGAGAAATGGAAGGAGTTAGCCAATTAGGTCTTGAGTCTTCAAGTCAAAATAATTATAATTTACAATTTTTTTTTAATTGTTTGGAACCCGATCGGGTACCCGATTCCCGATCGGGTTCAAAAAAATACCCGATTCCCAACCCGAAATTTTCGGGTCGCGAATCGGGTACATACCCGAAACCCGAAATTTCCCGTTTTTTTCAACAATTTCGGGAATATCCGATCGGGTCGGGTCGGGTACCCGAAAACCCGACCCGAATGCCCACCCCTAAACGCCATACATGAAATTTTAGCTAGATCTGATACATCCATATGATCTTATGATCAATATGGATAGCTTGGATTTTAAAAACCGAGAGATAATGATCGATGAGTGGCGTTTGCCATGAGAATCGCAGCAGGGACACTTGATCTCAACAAAGAAGGGTTAACATTACTTCTTAATATCAGCTTGGAAGATCAGCTAAAATTGCTTGAGAAGTCACTTCTCAAAGCATCAAAGAGGAAGCTCTAGCCGGAGAGTCACAAAAAGCAATTGTTGATAGGATGGCAAAACTATTCAATTTTTTTTTCATTGGAGTAGAATACTTCGAAGGACTGGAACAAGAGAAGGCTAAGAAGTACAAACAAGCACTTTACAACCTTGAACTACATGACATCTGCCATGTAGATGAGTACATCAAACTCTTCACCGAGTATAGATGGAAGATGAAGATTGATGACAAAGATGCATCTGAACTATTCTTTGCCAAAATTCCAAACCCATGGAGAGAAATGCTTATCTAGGATTATAAACCACAAGAAATAGAGACGGTAGCCAGAAGAATTGTCATTTTTCAAAGTCAAACTTGCAGAGTGGTGCCATCAAGCAGCACTTCAAAAGAATTAGAAGAGATTAAGAGGAATAAACAAATATGTTCATCTTTGTTGTGTCCAAAACGACATCCCAACTATTGTTGGGAGCTACCTCCAAAGGCAGCAGATGAATAAGCACAAAAATCATCCATATGCCCAAGGAAGTAGTTCGAGAAAAATAAGGTCTTAATGGAGACCTAAAAAGTTCTGGTCAAAGCAGAAAGCCCAAAGTTAAAGATCAGGGCAAAGATCATTACCAACAAGAAGTAGAACCACATCAACAGGTTCTAATCAAGCAAGTACTAGCAGAGCACCAACAAATAGAACTTTCACGCGAACTCACACTAGAGCGGATGAAAGTTTTAAAGAGTGAAAATGTTGGGCGTGCGGAGCAAGATGACATATCTCTACAGATTTTCCAGAGAACCAAAAATGAGAAATGAAACAGTTCGAGCATACCAAAGAGTTCGAGGATGCTGTTTATTTCCAAGATTTGGTGCATGTATATCAATTTGATGATATCCTCTCAGATGAAAGCATCTATGAATAAGAGATATATTTTGAAGATGGAAGTGGATCCAGTCAAAATCTACTGAAGGAAAATTCCTTCAACAGATGATCAGCGAAGAGCCGTTGGGGTTTTTCTCTCATACCACTGTTTCAAATAAAAATCTTATGAGGATCATGAAAGAAGAGCCAAAGCTTCAGATGTACGATGTAATTACAATTGGAGCAATGTAAAGAGCCATAAATATTATTGGTTTTCAAAGAAGGAAGCATCAGATTATCCGTAAGGTGACAACATGCGAATTTGCGATCCAATGGAGTTAACTGAAAATCAAATTGAGATGTAGTTAATCCCCTACAGAGAAATCCATGAGATTAAGAACAATGTGAAAAGAGAAGTTGCTAGCGCACTCTCATGGATTCATATCGGAGCCATTAGAGTCATCATCAAAGCAACTTTCAAGGAATGAATTGATAAGCCACTCGACATGGCAATCTTTGTTAAAAGGATCCCGAATCTCAAAGATTTTTGTTTGGAAGCTGTTGTGGGAAACCTGTATGCAGGAAATATGGCTTTCAACATCGATCCAAGAATTGCATACAATTTAGGAGATCGGGATTTCAACAAGGTTCTCACTCTTTATCAAAATTTAAAAGAAGTGATTTGATGAAAGAATGTAATAGACCTTATTCCATCACCTACAAGGTGGCATTTGTGCCCTCGAATGCACATCATTCAGAAGTATTCTTGAGAAAGGAATTCATCGAATTCTCTAGAATCTTCAAAGATTTCGCAAATGTAGTATTGCCAGATATTATTGATACCCCGACAATTGGATAGATCAACATTATGATACATGATCAACCTGTTTTGAATAGAAGCAAGGGCCTTATGATCGAGCCAAGAAGAATGTCTTTCCAACATGATATATTATTCAGCAACTATCACGGGGAAAAACAAAAGGCAGTCTCAAGCATGATTCAGAAAATACCAGATATCTTCAAAACAAAAGGAGTTTTGAGGTGTCCATAAGGATGGAGGGAAGTTGAAATAATCTTTGACATTACTGAAAAGGAAACATATTTAATCGTGATGTCTTATTATTTACAACAACCCACAATTGACAAATATCAAGAAAACCTCAAAATTGGTGAAATTAATCTCACAAAATTGTCTGGACGGCATGAAGAATCCCAGAACAACTTATTTTTAGTATTGAGTTTATCGAGAAACACAAACCTAAAATTACATGATGGGATGTAATTCACGGTGGAAGGGAAAATATACATAATCCGATGACCACCAGTCCATTCTCAATATACATCTCAGTCTGGATGTTATACAAGAAATATCGAGCATAATTTTTTGCAACTTATATTGATTCAGGAGCTGGAATATGCACTTCCAAACGAGATATCTTCCCAAAGCAGTTGTTGAGAAATTACCAGCCATTGTCGAAAGAGACTTTCTAAGCGGATTCTTATTCTTAATGAACGAGTCCAGTCGGCGGAGAATAATCGAAGGAGAAAGTGGTACCCCTTGTACAAAGTCAATACTCCACCTATCTATTTCCATTATACATGAGCTAATATGCTGCTAGAAAATAATTTCCTACAGACATTCAAGTGGTTCACACAGGAGAACGAGACAATGGGACTTATTTTCACAACCGTTTGTGATCATAAGATAATTGTCCAGAGACTAAGGGAGGCTTTCATAGAAAATTCTCCATTAGTTTTCGCAGCAAGCGTGGTGATGAAGGCAAACTTTGACGCCCAAAGACGAAGGATCAACGGAAATTTAGTGAAGCGATTCTTCAACTAAGGACAAAAGTGACCAGTCAAAAAAGAAAGATGACTTTTGATGGTATGAATGGTATGTCATTCAGAGAACATGATGGAGAAGGGTAGAAGGATGAAGAAGAATAATAATTTAATACAGACACCATATTGTTATTGTAGAAAAGCATTACATGATGGGGTTCTACAACCTGAAGCTACCATCGAAGAGCAGATTACTCTAGAGGAAGTAAAAAAGAAGATTCAGATGGGCTACAATGAGGATCCTCTGGCATGACGGGACAGAAACGAGCTTAAAGCATCTTTGAAGGTTAAAGCTGGAAAAGAAAATGAGTTCGTGAGGAACAAACCGATCCCCATGAACCAGGAATATTGGGAGAATATTCAGATGATACTTAAGGAACATCTCGACCTTACGTTAATCTCAACATGTGTGTCTCCATACAACAATATGGGATTTCTTGTTCAAAATTATGGAGAAATAAAGATAAGAAGACCAAGATTGGTGATCAACTACAAAGGGATCAACGAGATCTTGGAATTCAACGGATACTTTATCCCGTGCAGAGAACATTTGATTAATTGTACCAAAAATACCATGGTGTTTTCTAAGTTCGACTGCAAGTCTGGATTCTACCAGATTAAGATGAGGACGCTAGAAAAAAGGTTTAAAGCATTCTCCACACAACAAGGACACTATATTTGGAATGTTATGTCTATGGGATTGCCAAATGATCCCCATATATATCAGAGAAAAATTGATAATATTTTCAAGGATTATTTCAATTTCATGTTCGTGTATATTGACGACATCATCATTGTGTCAAGAAACATGAAAGAGCGTCTTTAACATTTGAAAATATTTTCATATGTTTGCTACAATGAAGGATTTAGTGCTGTTCGAAAGGAACGTAGTAATTGATACTAGACAAATCGAGTTTCTTGGGATTGAGATTGATGAATCATGAATTATCCTTCAATGTGTTGAGAAGGTACAAAGTTGTCCGGATGATCTCAAGGATTTTAAAGCAACTTCGGAGTTTTCTAGGAGTTATTAATTTTGCTGAGTTGTTCATTAACAATCTGACAAGCCACAGGAAGGTGTTCAGACCACTACTAAAAAAAATGTTAAATTCGAATGGAATGAAGACTATCATCAAGCTGTCAAACAGCTTAAAGAGGTTTGCAGACAACTACCAAAGCTTGAAATTCCAACCACGATGATGAATTGGTATTATACACAGATGCCAGTGATCATTGGTGGACATCAATTCTCATGAAAACTACACCAGATGGAGATGCAGATACAATTACAATCTATTCTCAGGCAACGAGGCTATACAATGGCATATCAACGAGAATAAATTATTTGCAGTCTGAAAAGCCTTTAAAAATGGCTACTATTTTTACTCGCAAAGAAATTTATCTTAAAATAGATAATACAAATGTTGAGTCTTTTCTGAAAAATAAAATTGAATCAAAAGCAGAAAATGCTAGGCTTTTAAGATGGCAAACTAAATACCAATATTATGATTATGATATTGTCATTGTGAAATATGATAAACATGTTCTTGAAGACTTCTTGACATGAGATGGAGAGACACGTTGCTAGCGATACCCTCAAACAAGTAAGACATCTCAGGGAAAACTTGGAGATCCTTGAACGATATTCTGGAACTATTTGTCTCAATGCTGAGGTCGCAGGATGACTACAACAGGCAGATTGGGACCTAGTTTCTGATCATATACGAGTTTGCTTTCAGGCCCAAGAACGCTTGTTCGAGGTCTTGAATCCTCCAGGCCGCATCTCCAATGTTGCAAAAAGAAGTGTTTAGAGAATGCGGCTCATCTAACCCGGAGGTAAGAGATTCACATATCCCTGTCACAGGTGATGCAGATGATGCATTCCTTGAGTATGTACAAGTTGTAGCAGATGTTGAGTGTCAGGTGTCATTATGTTAAATATTTATAATCTTTTAGATTTTATATATATTATAACTTATCAACTTATAAGTGAGTTTTGTTTAAAATTTTAGCTCCTAAAGCGGTTAGATGGAATATATTATGGGTTTTTTAATTAATTAATCGAAAAAAATAAATAATTTAACAAAATATTCGAATTTTAAAATCGTTTTTAAAATAACCCAAAACGCCATCTCGGATGGCGCCTTCAGGTAAAGGCGTCATCTAAGATGGCGGCTTCTTTTATCTGAAAAAAATAATTGAAGGCGCCATCTTGGATGGCGCCTTCAGTATAAAAATATATCGCCGGCCCTCTTCTTCTTCCTCACTTCTCATCGCCTTTTCTGAATTTCTTCCTCCTTCTCATCGCAGATCTTTGAATATTCTTGTGCAAAAATTAAAAAAATCATCGTGATTTATCATTTCTGGAGCTTGCTTGTTCAACATTTTTGAATTTGAGGTAACATTACAAGTTTGAATCGAAATTTTTGAAAGTTGTAAAATTTGAAATATGTTGTTGGTTGTTTTTAAATTTGTTGTTTGGTAGTTTTTATTGAAAAATTAGTTATAGTTTCGAGATAATGGCAAACCGCCGGATGATTTACAATTTTTTTGTTTTTGCCGGAATTTTTTACTCTGGCACGGCTGGGCGGCTTTCGGCGGCGGCGGCGGGTTCGTCGGCGGCGGCGGGTTCGGCGGCGTCGGTGGCGCTCCGGCAGAGGCGGCCGTGTTGTCACCGGCAGGGGCTGGTGGTGTTTGCCATGTTGATATTTTGTTATATTGATATTTATTGTGTAATATTTCAGGATGGATTTAAAAGAGGACCAGGATCGATTGACAGTCATCTGCTATCATTGCAGTCAGGTCATCGATCTGAAGCTGTTTGGGCAGGTGATATTGATTCTACACTTCGAGGCAGAAACCCTGATAAGTATTTTTGGGATCTTTGCCCCCTCGATACTCGTGTTACGAGTTTGTTGGACAGTTTTGGTTTTTATGGTGTTTATAGGTCTGGTAGAAATACACTTGACTTTCACCTCAACACGGCTTTAGCTGAGAGATGGCGCCGTGAAACACATACTTTCCATCTTAGATCTGGAGAGGCGACCATCACACTGCAAGACATTGCAGTTATATGGGCATTGCCAGTAGATGGTAACGTAGTATCCGGTATTGATTATGATAGGAGTATACCTGACTGGCAAGCATATTGCCATATACTTTTGGGATTTATACCGGATACTGCACACTTTAAAGGTGCAAAGTTATTTTTATCTGCAATAAACAATCATTTGGTGAATAATGCTCTTACTGAGCACAGTACGGAAGAAGATGTAGTCCGTTATACTCGGGGCTGTGTGTTATTGATGTTAGGTGGAATTTTGTTTCCTGATTCGTCCGGAAATACTGTAAAGTTATTATATTTACATATGTTAGAGAATATTAATTTAGTTGGTAATTATAGTTGGGGGAGTGCCGTATTGGCATATTTGTACCGTGAGTTATGCACTTCCTCGATGAGAGGGAAAAAAGTGATCGGTGGTGCATTACAGGTCGTACAGGTAAACTTTACATTAACACTTTTCAAATGTTTGAAATATTATTGTCGTCATAATAACTGATATTATTCCTGATAATATTTTAGATTTGGGCATGGTCAAGATTACCTGGTTTAACTCCTCAACTGGGTGATGCTAGATTCGACACTGGCCCAATAATTATCAATGAGGAGAATATCTTACCTGCTGCTCCATATGGTGCAAGGTAATAATGTAATTATGTTTTGTGCTATTTTATATGTTTAAATATATTTATAGATTTTGTAATTGTGTTTTTTTCAGGTGGACATGCCATTTAAGGTTCACGGAAACAGGGAGGCATTCTGTACGTATCATTAGGGACGTTCTTGATGAGCAGCCATCAACTCAAGTAAGCAGTATATTAGTTGTGTTTGTTATGAAAGTTAATAATGTTGTTTATATTATTTTAATCCAATTTTGTATTTGTAGTTTAATTGACAGCCATACCCTGATGAGTGTACTGAGCATCTGAGCCACCAGTTATGGACATATGCCGGCCCATTAACAAGCTTGCAATCATGTTTTTGTCCAAATTTGCATGATCGATAGACAGCTCACTCAAAAGGCATATGTGAGAACCTCCATATTTGTTTATTTTGAATAATCCAACTTTCTTCTTCAACGAGGCGCGCAGGTACCATCTACAAGGTGCATCTTCTGTACTGTGTTTGCACACAACTTTCCACAATGTTTTTGTACTTTTCACAACGCAGTACTCTCGTTTTGCAACACGTACAGAGTAATCCTTTACAGCTGCCTGCAGATGTGCTTTATTTTTGAAGACCATATCTACATGCATATCCCCTTTGGAGTAATCGTAATAACTCCCCCATTTACCTGTTGGAATGTCTACTGAGTCTGCAAATACTTCAGGATGTGTCATTGAGAAGAATGGAATTGTTGGATAAAGGACATGACTAGTTGTCGTGGTTGTCTCCGGTACATTAACTGACACTTCCTGGGTGATTGGGATCCCTTCATCTTCATCTGCAATTGTTTCTGACATGACACAAATGTCAACCTCATCGTCATCAGCATCATCCTCGGACGGAATATCATCTGGTTCTGACTGAATATCATTTCCCAATTCAGCGAAACTGTCTGCTAGTGGCTCAGGAGCAATAACATACCGGAGACAGTCGGTCCTTCTGCAACTACAGGCAAACAATCTATATTTTCTGGAATATAATCATAGTTTCTTTGTTCCGTTTCTATGTAAAGTTCCAAGCAACTAAGACCTTGTTCTGAATCCAATAGCCATGCTAAATTATAATCATTATCGATTGGCAAAATTGTCTGTCGTACCCCGGCAAATCTCTAAACATATGTCTTACATGTATTTTCAGAAGAAACTGGTTGTCATCGATGCCCGTGATATTATATATTTCGGTCAACAACTGCATAAAATTAATTATGCGAGATATTGTGGTAACTCTTATTGGACCACGATCATATCTAATGGTATCCAAATCCTGTAATATATTACCTCCACAACATAATAATATTTGAATCGATCTCTGAAAAATTTATAAAATATTACAAATAATTAATAAATTTATAAAATCAATATGATAAAATCAATAATATAACAATATTTTTACCTGAAAATACTTCGAGAGTGGTTAATTGAGATTGGAGATTGAACAATTTTAACGATAAAAATAAGATAAGAAACTATGATGATATGTGATTTTTGCTTCGGTATGAAAAATGAAGGGCACGGCCGGGGTATTTATACCCGAGAAGGCGCCATCGGAAATGGCACCTTCATAAAAAAAATTAATTTTTTATCTGAAGGCGCCATCCAAGATGGCGCCTTCAATTATTTTTTTATCGAATAAGGAAGCCGCCATCTCAGATGGCGCCTTTACCGGAAGGCGCCATCTGAGATGGCGTTTTGGGTCATTTTAAAATCGATTTTAAAATTCGGATATTTTATAAATTATTTATTTTTTTCGATTAATTAGTTAAAAAATATATTATTGTACAAAAGAATAATCGAGAGAGAAGAGTCAAATTATTAGGAGAATAAGAAAAATAATTAGGAAAAATATATATAGAAATACTGTGAGATATAGAAATAAGTATTGATATTATTTTTTTATAAAAACTTATATAATCTTAAAATATAAGTTGACATGATCATACACTTTTGTTAACAAAATTGAACAATATTTAAATAGTTTATTTTTAATACTACAAAAATGTCACAAAACAAATCAAATATTTTCAAACAGCTTATAATATTTTAAAAGATTATTAACTATTAGGAAATTATACGGCATATCATCTGTACGCTCGTAGATAAAATGAGCATCATTGTCTATGTCATAACAAATCTGACTCATTGTCATTCACGTGGTACAACCACACACGTCCATTTGTCACTTAAAATGAGGATTTGTGATGTCATTGTATAAGGAAATAAAATTATGCATTATAATTTTGGGCAAAATGATAAACTCTTAATCTTAACAATTAGTATCAGAACAAGGTTATGAGATTCTTCTTGAGGGGGATGTTTGGAATTATATGATATATCATATGTTCGCTTGTAGACAAATTGAGCCTCAATCTATGTCATAACAAGCCTGACACATTATCACTCACATTTTGCAGTCTCTCATATCCATATGTCGCTTAGTACGGATATTTGTATTTGCCACTGTATAAGAAAATAAAGTTGCATATATACTAACCGCTATAGTTTTGGCATAGTGATATATATATATATATATATATATATATAGATATATATAAACCTTTTTTACATGTCTTTTAGATATTATGAGAATTTTCTTAAAAAATACATTAAATATTCACAATCATTTTATAGGTTATAAAATATTTGAAACAACTTATAAGTCAACAAAACGTACTCTAATCGACTCCATGGACTTTTTCAAAGTTAAATAATTTGTCAATGCAACATTTCATTTTTAACCAGTAATTATAAATTAATCCAATTACTGTTGTTATATTTCAAGAAAACCGTGGACCAAGTTAACATTCAACAACCACTGCATTTCCTCCATCTTGTTTTTTTCTTTTTTTAATTTCATAATAATAATAATATAAACTATCTTGGCCCTTTAATTAATGCATACATTGAAAAATTGACCAGCTTTCAAGTCTGCAGCGCAAGATTGAAATCGATGAGGTAATTACACACTATATCTAAATTAAGGATGATATATTTATTCTGCATTCTGCAAATAAATCCAATTTTGTTGACGCTAAAGACAATGGGACCAGCTGTAATCTTCAGTTAGCCTTTTATAAGCCTACTACTCGGTCAGATATCTAAATATACCAGCTTGTATGTATGTGTATGTATAGATTCAAGTGTGTATTTGTGGTGTACAGAAAGAGAAAAGCAAGAGAAAGAGATGCCCTTCACGTTTTGAAGTGGCTGTATCCCTAACTTCCAAGCACCAATCTTGCGGTTTGTTTTTCTTGTTTGTGATTTGAAGAGCTCCAAAAGAGATCCCAAAAGAGAGCTCTTTTGTGGGCTTTTGGGTTTTACTTTTTCCGTTTTCTTTTTCCAATCAATTTTTGAGGTATTCAGATTTCATGGTTTTGGCTTTTGGAGTGCTGTGAATGTGATCTGTATTTACGAGAGAAAGGCGCATTTATTGTATTCTTATGGAGCAAATAGTAGAGAGGTCTTCAAATGTACACAGGAATGTTAGAGCTCAAGCTCCACTGGTGAGTCTCACATGCTTTGACCTTTGGGATTTTTTTGTTGATTTTCAAAATTTGTTTAATTTTGAAGATGCCCAGGGGAAGTTCTTTGTAAATGTGCTATTTTGTCGCTATATTTCTTCTTGGTATTGTGAACATAATTTGTTTTGGGTCTTTCTTCTTGAAATTCATATTTTTTGGATTTCCTTTTTCCAGATATCTATGTTACCCAGCTGAATTTATGTTGAAGATACTAGTTTTATAAATCTGTGACTTCTTGTGCATTTAGTTACAGTTTATAAATGGTCTCCTTTTTTCCAATTAATGGTTGTTCTTACATGAACATAGACATGAATGCTGCTTCTTTGGTGTTGGTGTGATTTTCCTGACAATTTCTTGGCGTGAAACTTGATGTACATCTTAACTTCGGTCAGAATTCTTTAGGGAAGTGGGAATCTGACTAACAATTTGACAATTGTTTCCCATAATTTGATCTTGTAATAATTTCTCGGTGCTTGAAGTCATCCTTGAAATGAAATTCGCTAACGTTGTGTTTGAATTGAAGGATTTGAAATAAGTGGATTTCAAATTCTCCATTCAAATCCATCATTTATGTTTGATTAACAAATTGAACTAGGTATTTCAAATTTATCCTTCTTTTTCAATACTTATTTCTTTGCAATTTGGAAGGATTTGTTAAATGATTAGTTTTCAAATCCTTTCCTCCAAACCAAATCCTTCCATCCAAATGCATCCTAAGGAGTTTTGCTTCCGTAATTCTTTTAGGGTTGGGCATTGTTTGATCATTTTTTTAAATCTATTCTAACGTGTAGATTTCACCATAATATGGCTCACGTTCAAGCTCGTAGCTGCCCGTCCACCTTTTATCTGGGTTCTTCCCATGTTGCATTTTTCTGGATGTTCCTGTTTATAGTACTGATATAAGTGAGCTCACAAACGTGTGTTGTAAATAACTCAACAGCTACAGCCTACAGTTAAATAATTCTGGGCAAATTGACAAATATATTATTTGAACATTGTCTGAGATTCATGAAAGGGAATTTTAAAAAACACGTGCATGTTAAATTTTGTATAGATGGGTAAAAAATTAGAACGAATCAGTGACACTACTGCGTGAAAGTTGCTCTTAAACAGTTGAATGAACTTGAATCCAAAGACTATCTGTCAACTTTAAAAAAGAAAATGTGCTGAAGAAAACAAATTCCTGCCTTTCTTTCCATTTTTTGGGTACATTATGGGTATTTTGAGGAATTCAGCTTCCCCTAAGTTACTGTTGGTGTCCGACACATTTCTGTGGCAAAATACCTAGCTGAAGCCCTATGGATCTTGTTATCTGCCATACAGAAATGCATGACAATCACATGTCAGGATAGTTGTGTAAATTTTCTACTTGATATTGTTATATAACTCAGTGGTTGCTCTAGTGCCTCGAGCATCTATGATGACTGAAAAATGTAATAAAAGCTAATCTTGTTTCGAGGGAGATGCAACTATTGCAAAAGGTCAAATGCATAACTTGTTTCTACTAGATATGTGTATGGCATGGTGGACAAATATTTTAGTGTAAATGAAGTTGTAGAAGCCAATGAACATCAGAGTTCATATTAATTTCTTCTTGTTCCCGTTACAATACCGTTATTGCCACTCGGTCACCCTGACCAAGAAATGTTACAGGTTGACTCGGTATCATGTTATTGCAAAGTCGACTCAGGGTTGAAGACAGTTGTTGGGGCAGGAAAATTTGTCCCAGGATCTAAACTTTGTATCCAACCTGATATCAATCCTCGCGCGCACAAGGCAAAAAACTCGCGTAGGGAGAGGAGCAGGGTTCAGCCACCACTTCTACCTGGACTCCCGGATGATCTTGCAATTGCCTGTCTGATCCGAGTTCCTCGCATCGAACACAACAAACTCCGCCTAGTTTGTAAGAGATGGTACAAGCTGTTGGCTGGAAATTTCTTTTACTCTCTGAGGAAGAGCCTTGGTATTGCTGAAGAATGGGTGTATGTAGTTAAAAGAGATCGTGATGGGCGCATCTCATGGCACGCTTTTGACCCAACCTATCAATTGTGGCAGCCACTTCCTCCTGTTCCAATGGAGTACAATGCGGCTGTTGGATTTGGCTGTGCTGTACTTAGTGGCTGCCACCTTTATCTTTTCGGAGGAAAAGATCCACTGAAGGGCTCGATGAGGCGGGTCATTTTTTATAGTGCTCGAACAAATAAATGGCATAGGGCACCTGATATGCTTCGCAAAAGGCACTTCTTTGGTTCTTGTGTCATCAACAATTGTCTTTATGTTGCCGGAGGAGAATGTGAGGGAATCCAGAGAACTCTACGTTCTGCTGAAGTGTACGACCCGAACAGAAACCGGTGGAGTTTTATTGCTGATATGAGCACAGCTATGGTCCCGTTCATTGGGGTAGTTTATGCAGGAAAATGGTTCTTAAAAGGTCTTGGAGCGCATAGGGAAGTTTTAAGTGAAGCTTATACCCCAGAAACGAATTCTTGGAGCCCGATTAATGATGGGATGATTGCTGGTTGGCGAAACCCAAGTATCTCTATGAATGGTTATCTTTATGCTTTAGATTGTCGAGATGGATGCAAGCTAAGAGTGTATGATGAAGGCACGGATTCTTGGCACCGATTCATTGACAGCAAGCTCCATTTGGGCAATTCTCGCGCTCTTGAGGCTGCTGCTCTTGTTCCTCTCAACGGAAAGCTTTGTATAATTCGAAACAATATGAGCATTAGTATGGTTGATGTGTCTAATCCGGATAAACAAGTGGAGAGCAATCCTAACATTTGGGAGAATATAGTGAGTAAAGGTCATTTCCGAACTTTGTTCACGAATTTGTGGTCTAATATTGCAGGGAGAAGTGGATTGAAGAGCCACATTGTGCACTGCCAGGTACTTCAAGCATGATTGTAGTATATTTCTCCAGCTTCATCATTTAAAGATACGTTATGGTTACCAAAAATGGATTTCTGCAGTTTTTCTACTCGAATTCTTGATTGAAAAATGCATGAATCAAGTATGAATAATGGAGCATTTGATAGGCTCGTAGCTAGTCTGGAATCGTGTCTGGTTCTAATCGGATATAGTATTGTGAGATGGGATCATTTATTTCTTAACAAGAGTATATTTTTGTTGTTTCAGTCAAAATTCTGTTTATTGTTTTTGTGGGATATTAGTAACATTGTGATATTGGAGATCCTTTATTGTATATATACAAGTGGTGTAGAAAATTCAGGCATCAGACAAGATGTTATTCGACTTGATTCTTGCTTTACCAGCTCTTCTTGCACACATTTATCAGAACTTGATGTTGATTTGGATGGAATCATGATACATATGGCCAAGTTAACATTGAAAATTGAAAGATAAGTAGTTGCATCAGCTCTTTCGAGCTTCGGACAAGAAATGGAAAATCCCCCCATTTTTTATTTTTAATTATCGAAACGAAACTGTAGCATACACTACACATTATTTACAAAAGCACCTAAGCCAAGCGGACATCAGTTATAGTTGGCCACTTCAGTTTTTCTAAAGTTTCTTGTTCATTTAGCTTAGCATGAGATGTTCCTCCACCACTCTGCTACAAAACCAAAGACTTAAGCTAAAGTAGATATAGTTACAGGTACGCTGGCACTCGTGTGACTGGCAGTCGAGCTTGAATATATAAAATAATTTTTAAGGTATAAAATAATTTGAAAATTATAGTTTAATATTAAATATGAGAGTTTTTGAAAATATAACAAATAAATACTACAGTATACTATAGTAGTAAATAAAAATTGAGCCTCTCAAATCTAATTAATCCGGTTATTGACAAATCTCATATTTGTAAGTACATAACAAAATTGCAACACATCTAAAAATATAAGTGCGTGTACCTATATCTTAGATGGGCTCTCTGGTAAGACAAATAAGCGCCCTATATTCTTGCAAATGATATAGATATTACATACCCATCTAGTTTTTGTTGGATGATGCCAAGTCATGAATCATGTCTAGTTCTGGTTTTAATCGGGTATCATCTTGCGAGCTGGGATCATATTTTTATTCTCACATGAATATATTTTTGTTGTTTCAATCAGTAGTCCGTTTATTGTCTTTGTGTGGGTATTAGTATTATGTTATTGGAGATCCGTTCTAAATCAGTGACACGTGAAAGATCGATCATCAACTTCGGAATATTTGGAAGATTAGGACCAAAGACCAGAATTCCTTTCGTTGGGACCCGACTTTGGGAAAGGGTGTAGAGGAGAGGTAGAACTGGGGCCGGTATTGATCGAAGATCCATGGAAGTGATGCTGCATATACATATATATTTAAGGGGGTTTGGTTTCGCCTCTCAAAACTCATTCTACTGAACTAAGGCGACCAACTGCAACAAGGAAAGAATATTTAAGGGGGTTTGGTTTCGCCTCTCAAAACTCATTCTACTGAACTAAGGCGACCAACTGCAACAAGGAAAGAGAGTGTCGTTTCATGTTACCAGCTTGTCCTTTTTCTATTTTGACCACTCGTGGATACGCAAACGAGAACCATGGCATGATAATTGTATATACAAATGGTGTAGATTGGGACAACATTACACAAAATGTTATTCAAATACTTGCTTCTTGCTTCACCAGCTCTTATTGCACGCATTTATCCTAACTTAATGTTTATTTGGATGGAACCATGAAACACATGGCCTAGTTAACATTGAAAATTGAAAGATAAGAAGCTAGCTCTTTCCAGCTACAGACAATAAATTGAAAAATCCCTGCATTGTTATATTTGGTTAATTCAGGATTTCGAACGTTTCTTATTAATTTAAGCATAAGATGTTTCTACACCTCCCTGCTACATGATCGAGAATTTAAGCTAAAAAAAAGTACATCGACACTTGTATAACTGGTAGTCGAGCTTGAATACACAGTCCACCCGTGGTAGCATTTTGTTCGAATTCTTCACAGCTGCACCAGCTATAGAATGTTCCATTTTCCATACGCTACTCGGTTATAAGTATTGGTGTATCGTCTGTTGGAACTGGAAGCTGTGATTATTAAAAGAACACCATATTGATTTACAAAGAGAACACCACATGAATGAAAGGTCTTTCACAATTTCACACAATCCATTTTGTAAATGCTGCTACAAAATAAAGGCAAAGGATCCAAGATTCCCACAAAAACGACAACCGAATGTAAAAGTAACAAATTACTCAAAATTTGCTAGATGCTCAACTTCATGCCTAAGTTGAATACGCTAGCAGATTACTCAAAATATATGCTGTCTTTCCACAACTCTAATATCTTATACATCACTCAGTATACTAGAGCCTTTCCCTTTTGTTTCTGCATGTAAATCCCCAGATAAACATATAATCTATACCCTGAGCGAAAGGAGAGAACTCCTTCAAGTCGTACAAAGAAATCTTCCCCAATCACAACGGATTCATTCAACTTCACACCCCCTGCCCCCGCGCCTAGGGGCACATCTAGTTTCTTTTTTGGGCAATGTTTGTTCATGTTTCATTTCCAGAAAACATAAACAAAATTACTCCACTCATACATTCGTTGGACCATTGAATCTTTTAATTCAACATTCCACCACTCTCAGTGTAATTCTACCGTGATACTATATTCTATATCAAAACAGATGAAGTCAAGGTGAATATATCGTCTGAAAGTTAACATAAAGTAACAAACTTTGTGAACATAAAGTGACACATGATCCTAGAGTTGACACAAAACTTCTCAGTTATTCAAGATTTTGAGAGCAAGAAGTCCAGTTTAGAAAATGAGCACAACTGTTGAAAGATTTAAATAAAGAGCAACATCTAACAAATGATGATACTTTACCTGCTTTAAAGTGAAGGCCTTATCTGTGCAAGAACGCACAGTTAAGAATTGATCCAAATCAAGCTTCTTGTCAATGATTCCAACACTGAAATAAATACTATGAGAAGGAGGCAAGTCAACCTTGATCTCATCAACATTGAACCAGAAAAAAAATCTTTGCACCTCAATACCCTTCAAATCACTGATAGAACCAATACTCAACTTCCCAGTAATCTTTTTGTCATAATAAACCAAGTAATCAAACTTTATGTAACATTGTTTCTTTAAATTCACCTCAAAATTTCCATCTTGGTCGAGCTTGTAGTCGGTGACAGAATCAGGTAAGAGCCCACTGGGGAGGCCGTATTTTGGGAGGATTTCATATACCGTAAGGTTGGAGTTTGGTGCAGCGGAGAAAGATGAAGAACAGAGGATTGAGAGATGAAAAATGAAGAAGATGAACTTTTGAGATTTGGACGCCATTGATTTTCTTGATGACTGGTGCGTGTTCTTTCGTTTGTCGGTTTAAAGACATAAAGTCGTCGGATGGACAAAATTGCATTTTTTATTAAATTAATCATTATCATATATTAAAAAGTTGTGTCAAACTTACATTTTTCAATATAAATTTCCGTCCAATGAATAGATTTTCTGTATAAATATATATTAAAATATATATATTTTGTCTTTTTATATTAATTTTTTTCCAAATTTTATTTGACATTCCCAGTAAATTATCGTGATAGTGTTGTTATTTCTTAATGGTTTTTTTTAAAAAAAAGGAGCTATTTCCCAATCTCGGAACTCCTAAGTGATAGATCTTGATTTCAAATTATTAATACAAATCCATTTATTGTTTGGCTAATTTTTAAAATCATTGATTTCAAATCCACTTTCAATTTTAAGGCATTTTTTAACAATATCAGGGTTTTTCAAATTCCTGATTACTGAAATTTTTTAAATCTAAATTTTCAAATATATTGATGAAATGAAATCATTCCATCCAAGCAACCTTCTTATATCTTATTGAAATAGAAAAAAAGTTCAAGTAAAATCATATATACTGTAGGGGCGTATATCATATCTGGAAGTTTTTCATACACAAAATACAAAAGCTTCGAATTTCGCCTTGACTTGTGAGATTAGGTAACCATTTTATATACTATGATGCATGTGCACTGACACGATGATACGGATATGGTAACATGGATTTTTAAAAAATTTAGGATACGATATGATCGTGACACACTTATATATTTATATATATATTATACATGTACTATATTACAAAATACTAAAATTCATATTTTTAAAATTCCAAAACCACATGTGTAAAGACAACAAAAATATTCTTATCAAATTCAAAAAAACACATCAATAAATAAACGTCATTGAAATCATCATAGTATCCTTGATACTAACACCTAATGCATCTACATCAATGAACATGAAGTTTAACAAGAATGACATGGCTGACACGCGTGTCTGACTTTATTTTATTTTTTGAAAATTAAGGACATACCACGTGGCATGTCACACATGTGTCCGCAGAGTGTCAGTGTCCTAAAAATGTCCTACATTGCAATAAGTAATTTTTAGGAGGTGACAGAGCCGAAGCTTTGCAAACGATCGCTGTAGCGTGAATTTAAAATCTAGTAAATATAACCAAAAGTTATCGAAAATATACTAAGGGCGTCGTTCATTCTAGATATATAAAGACTTTTAACGACTTTTTAAATGTTGGATTTTTGTGGGGTTGATAGATTTCTTTTGACTTTTACAGAATATCATGGAGTTGAGAAAAATATTTATTTTATTTTTTATTGCTTTTTCTGAACTAGCAATCAATTGAACATTGATAACCTATTCAACTTAAAATATTTTTTATTTATTAATATAAATAAATTTTACTTACTTAAAAGCAAAAGCTAAATCAGTTTGATTTATATAAAAAAAAAATGAATCAATACTCAATTTATTGAAATCAAAATTTCAATTATTTGAGTCAATTCAACATAGGTAATTAATTAATCAATGCTTGTTTGAACTACTTAACAATACATTTTTAAACCACATAACAATACTTTTAAGTATTAGATAACAAATAATTAAAATAATGAGAGAATTTGATACATTTTATTAGTGTTTCATTAAAAAATATCTAAGATTTGTTACAGTCAATATGTTCAACATCACTCCACGTTCGAGTGACTGTAGTTAGGGCTGCTTAACGAGTCAGGTAAATTCGGAACCGAGCTAACCGATTCCGAACCGGTAAGATACCGGTCCGTTATTTTTAAAAAATTAAATTTTTTTAAATGTAGATAAATATATTTGAGGTTAGTTTACAAACACATTAGCTCAATTGGTTAGAGTTGTAGAGTGGAAGGCGATGGTCACGAGTTCGAATCCTCAAAACAACAATTTCCCTTGATTTTTCGGAAAAAAAAATTAATTCAAAATAATCGGTTCCGGTTCCTTATCGGATCGGACCGATTCTGAAATTAGCGGATTTGAAACCAGCCGATTCCGAATCGGGTCGGGTCGAATTAACCCAATAAGCAGCCCTAGCTGTAGTATACATAAAAATGACGGAACTTTATTATCTGCTTCAACTCTCTGAAAGCAATAAATGATCTTCCGTCATTAGAAAGATTCCATAAATTGCTCGAGTCTCGACTCTCGATTTTAAAGTAAAGGGCGGCTAGAGATCAGATCCTTTAACTTTTCCACTGGCGAATTGTCCAGTATTTCAACAAATGTAAATATAAAAATTTCAATGCTATAACAAAATACGAGCCACCATTGGGAAAAAAACACAAATAATTAGTTTCTTATATCTCATCAACCGCACACGATGCATAAAAACATATAAATAAATTGAAAAGCTAGGAATTAAAAAATATAAACAAAAGAAGCTGATCCATGCTCAAATTTCATTTATTATCGAGGGTTCAAACTCTAAAAATCTCATGAAAAAGGCAGGTAACATAGTTACACTACAGCTCGATCAGATGGACGGGTGCATCGTCATCGATGCCAAGCAACGACGCAGATCTAATTAGCAAAGAAGAGAACACCATCTTATGTGAACACCAAAAGAACCAAAAGAAGAGAACACCAATCTTATCTTAACACCAAATAGTTAGTATAGGTCGGTATGTAGAAAAAATCTTTAGCCCTTCACAATATATATAAAATGAAGAGCCTTATAGGTGGATCTAATAAAATAAAAGTCCATCAAAATCTTCAGGATAAGTTGTGGAAATAATTTTAGTTTTACGGTTGTACCAAGTATTTCAAATTTTGTACCTAATGAATTCCATAAGGATGCATTTAGATTGATGGATGATTTCAAATCTATTTATATTGTTTGGATGAATTTATATTAAGTGTATTTTAAATCCAACTATTTACTAATTTTTGTAAATGTAATGGTAGTTGTGATGAATTTGAAATATACCTAAAATACGTGTCATTTCAAATCTATTCTAAATCAAATACATATATTTAATAAAATCCATACATCCAAACATAACCTAAATGTTAATGAAAATCTATTAAAACTTTTTATGAATTTTCGAAAAGTAAGTTTTGAATACCTTCGTACTTTTTTCAAATTACACGGAAGTCTATTTTGGATACAGATAGAATTATACAAAATATATAAAATTTTAGATTAAATACCTATTTTAAACTCTATAAAAATTAATAATAGTCTAGAACCAACACAACCTCGTAATGTTTTTCTGATTAAAGGGGGTGTATTGATTATAGACTTTTATTGACTTTTAATGACTTTTATGGAGTTTAAAAGTCTAGAGGTATTCAATCCAGACTTTTATATACTCTACAAAAGTCTAATGGTATTCAAGACAGACTTTCGTAGAGTTTTAAAAAGTCGGGTGGTATTCAAACTTGAATTTTTAAAACTCCATAAAAGTCTATAGGTATCCAAAATCTCATGGATTTTTATTGACTTCTGTTGAAATCTTTAGGTACAAACTTTGATGCACCATGTACATCCCAAAAAAGTTAAAAATTCTCCACCACTCCTAGTAAAGATTTGGAATGACTTTTAATTCCTAATTACCCCCATCTCTCTTTACTCTTTGCTATTTTCATTTCCGACACGACCACCTCCCCATTGGCTTTTCTTCAACTGTTTTCTATATGTACCATTTCATTAATTCCTAATGGTTTTGCTCTTTCTTCAATTATTTTTTTTCACATCTTATTTTTTATCCAATATAATACTAATATTTACACAAGTATTTTGATAAAATAGCAAGTTAATGTGCTCAATTTTATATTAGATGATAGATTTTTAAAACGATTGTATGGGTCTATATCTATAAACAATTATAATAAATATTTTTTAAAAATAAAAGATACTGATAACGATATAAATTATCATGTTTAATGTAAAAAAAGTATGTCTTAAGAATTTTTATCGTAGTCAACTATCATCAAAAAATATTTTAAGTTTATAAAATGTCATTTAATAGAAAACTTTTGTTTTATTACACAAAATTATAGATTACAATTATATAGCACCATTAACTGAATCTTTAAAGTCGTCATCTTGAAGATGCAAAAAAATTGTTCAATATTTGCCATGCAAAAGAATTGAATATGTATTTTTCACATTTTTGACTGTTAAATAAGTAAAATATGTTTACATTAATAGTAAAAAAAAATTTATATGTTGAAGAAGTTATTTATGTTCAATTGTTAGTTCAAATAAATCAATTATAAGTTATAAAATCTATAGAGTCTATAAAATTCTTTTGATAATTCCGTGTAATTCTATAAAAGTTATTAGAAATCTATCAATTTCATAAAAGCCCATCATTTAAAAAAGTCATTAAAAGTCGATACAATCCATAGAAATCTATTGAAAAAGTATACGAGACTCTATACAAATCTTTTTATAACTCCATGGAGTTCTATAAAAGTCAACAGAAATCTATCAACTCTATAAAAGTCAAATCATTTAAAAAAGTCATTAAAAATCAATAAAAGTCTAGATTGAATACACTCCCTAAAACTTACGCACTGTTCAGTTTCATTTACACTATCTCCCAATACAGAGTTAGAAAGGAAGGGGGGAACCCTAGATGCTGAATTAAGCTCTCAAAAGAGGAATAAATTTCTCCAAACTCTTGAAGGACCTGCGTAATCATTTACAGAGTGCTTGACCTCCATATACGTATAAATCTTTTCAATCATACAAGCTTCCGGACGCCTCAGTCAACCCCCCTTCAGGTATATCTGTAAAGCGTAGACGTAGATAAAGATTTGTTTTCTGCATTTGGTTTAGCGCTTCTGATTGATGAAATGATTTTATTCAGATTAAAAAGCGTGGAGGTACATTGTTCTTTCTGTAGTTTTATCTATTTTTTGTGAAATGTTGATCACCAAGGTGGATAAACGTTAAAATTGGAGCGCAAGCAAATGACTGATGTATCAACTGTTTTCCCATGAATTGATCTTTTCTCTGATGGTTACTTACTGTGTTTTATTGATATTCATCAGTCGCAAAAAATACAACGATATAAAATGGAGGGGGTCAAAATATGATTTTAGGGGGACAAAATATAATTTTGGAGGGCAAATTGCAAATTTTTTTGGAAAGGGGGCACTTCCCCACCTTGCACAAGTGTGGATCGGCCCTTGGCTGCGATTGTTCTTTTTATCCTCTTTTCTATTCTTCAGTGTGGGCACTTGATTAGTCCTCCTTTACTAGAGATTCTCGAGCACAATTTTTCATCGAAAAGCCGAAGTGCGATGTTTTCTTTGTTTGTGCACAATACAAAGAGAGATAAGGAATGTGTTCTGGTTGCGATTTTTAACCAGTTTTTTGTTTGTGAATTAGCTAAATTTGGAGTTTAGCCCTTTGTTTACATGTTTTGATGTCCTTGACAGTAATCACTGATTATTAGAGAGGGCTTGTTCCTAGAGTTTGATTTATTAACCGTTACTGATATCCAAACCATTTGTTCCTGAAAGTAAGTGATTGGTGGGAGCATTCCTACTGTAAGATGGGAATGGAGGTTGAGCATACATCTAGTTCTACCCAGACCGTTTTAACAACTCCATCATCTGCATCAACTAGTGGGCCAAAGACTTCCATGTTCACAAAAAAACCAGGATTTGTTATCCCAAAAAACAAGTTATCTGGTTCACTTGTTCCTTTATTTCGGGGTGCTAAAAAAGGAGATGGTGATTCATTGAATGAGGAAGCTTCTAACAGGGTTCAGAGAAAAACCAAATGGGGGCCTGATCTAACCCTGGATGGCACTGTTCGAAAAGGGAGAGCTTCGGCATATCAGGTAATTTGGCTTTGCTCTTTTTTAGCATATGACGGTCAGTAATTTTTTTCAATGACTCATGCAATGTATATGTATGCATTTAGACATGCAAATGCTGCTTTCTTTACTTTTTCCAAGCTATAGCATTTTGTTTGTCTGTGTAGAAGGATTTAATTCGTAGATTGGGCTGAAGGCACATTGCCCAACCAACTATAGTGTAGGAATTTAGTTGCTCTCTAGAAAAATAAATTTCTGTTCAAAATGGGTGTAAAAATGTCAGTGCATTATTTTATAACAGCTCGGACTAACTTCACATACAGGAGCTCTAAGTGATGATATGATACGTTCTTAATTCTCAAATTCCCTCAAATAAGCAATTTAAGTAAGAACACAAGAATTCCAGACTGAAAATGGATTTTGTATTGATTTAAAAGCAGAAAACAGAATTACAATTCAATGGAATGCTATAAAAAACCTCACGGCTCACTATTACTCAAGAGAGGAATTCTCTCTTGCCCCAAGCCACTGCTTGCCTACTCAACTAATTTCTGGTATATTATTCCTATTGTTCCCTCCCCCCTTTTATTCTTTTCTCTTCTCTCTCATTCTCTGATAAACTTGGGTAATGGTGGCTTATTTTGTTGGTTACTCTTTGCTGAGCCTGTAGCTTCTTTGTTTGGGCCTTGAGAATTTTCTCTCGTAACAATATCTCCCCGCTCAAAATTAGCCTTGTCCTCAAGGCTAAAGTTAGGAAACTGTCTCAGCATTTCCACCTTTTCTTCCCATGTTGCCTCCTCCTTCAGTTTCTGGTTCCATTGTATCAATACTTGATGAATTTTTTCATTCCCTTTTGTTATCATCCTACTGCCCAGTACTTGTTTTGGACTAAGATCTTCGTCCAGTTCTACTTCCATCCCTTTTGGCAACTGCTGATTAATCATACAGCTTCCACGTGCCTTCTTGAGTTGAGATGCGTGAAACACCGGATGTATTTTGGCGCCGTCCGGTAATTTCAGCTTGTAAGCCACCTTTCCCACCCTTTGTATAATCTGGAATGGTCCAAAGAACCTTGCTGCCAGCTTTTGGTTTACTCGTTTCGCAACTGAAACTTGTCTATGTGGGCGTAGCTTTACAAACACCCATTCCTCCAACTCATACTACACATCCCTTCTGCTAATGTTTGCACATTTTACCATCCTCTGTTGAGCTCTTTGCAGGTTGTACTTTAGTTGTCTAAGGATTTCATCTCTATCTCCTAACTCTCGTCCCACCACTTCGACCTTTGTCTCCCCTGGAAGATATTGAATTAATTTGGGCGGAGCTCTTCCATAGACAGCCTCATACGGGGTAGTCTTGGTAGCTGAATGAAAACAGGTATTATACCAGAATTCTGCCCAATGCGTCCACTCGGCCCATAACCTTGGTTGCTCCGAAGCAAAGCATCTAAGGTATGTTTCCAAGCATCGGTTCAACACCTCCGATTGTCCATCTGTTTCTGGGTGATAGGAGGAGCTCATTTTCAAAATGGTACCCGGAAATACTCCCTCCAAAAGTGACTCATAAAGGCTGCATCTCGATCATTAACAATCGATCGAGGAACTCCATGATGTTTCACTACCTCTTTTGCAAATAATTCAGCTACTGTCTTGGCAGAGTAGGGATGTTTAATCAAAATAAAGTGTGCGTATTTTGACAAACGATCCACTACTACTAGAACCGCATCATATCCTCTCGACTTGGGAAGACCAGTAATAAAGTCCATAGCTATATCCTCCCAAATAACTTCCGGAATAGGCAATGGTTGTAGTAACCCTGCTGGAGACGTCGCTTGGTATTTCTGTCTTTGGCATTCTTCACATTCAGCAACATACTTGTAGATTGTCTTCTTCATATCCTTCCAATACACATTGGCAGCCACCCTTCGGTAGGTTCGGTAAGCCCCTGCGTGGCCTCCCAAGGGAGTTTTATGAAATTCTTCCAATATTCTGTCCACCCATTCCGAATATGCTGGAATCACAACTCGTCCTTTATATAACAGCTGTCCGCGGATCAAAGAATAAGGTGTGGGATGATGCGGCTGCTCTATCAACTTGTTAATCACTTCCTTCAACTGAGGATCACCCTGTACTGCTTGTATAATGTTCTCACTGTCTCGCCAATGCGGCAAGCTGACAGCCCTTAATTCTCCTTCAAATTGAACTCTAGACAAAGCATCGGCTACCTTATTGTTGATTCCAGCCTTGTAGATCACCTCAAAATCATATCCTAGCAGTTTAGCCAACCAATTTTGTTGGTCCGGCGTCGTGATCCTTTGTTGAGTCAAGTACTTCAGGGATTTTTGATCGGTCAGAACCTTGGATCTTCTTCCCAACACATAAGGCCTCCAATGTTGTATTGCCAACACCAAGGCCATTAATTCTTTTTCATACACTGATTTTGCCAAAGCCCTCTCCGCCAATGCCTTGCTATAGAATGCTATCGGTCTCCCCTCCTGCATCAACACAGCCCCCAACCCTCGTCCTGAGGCATCACATTCAATAATAAAATCCTTGTTGAAATCTGGTACAGCAAGCACTGGGGCCGTTGTAATTAAATTTTTGAGCTTTTCGAATGCTGCTTGTGATTCTTTCCCCCATTTATACCCCTCTTTTTTTAGTAATTCAGTCATGGGTTTTGCAATCTTTCCATAGTCTTTAATAAAGCGTCGGTAGTAGCCGGTTAATCCCAAGAATCCTCTTACTCCCTTCACATTATTGGGTACTGGCCAATCCCTCACACATTTCACCTTATTAGGGTCCACTTCTACCCCATTTCTTGACACTATATGCCCCAAATACTCCACTTGTTGTTGCCCAAAATTGCATTTCTTCTTATTAGCCACAAATTCTTGACCTACGCAGCACCTCAAACACAATTTTCAAGTGCCTTACATGTTCCCCCATTGTTTTGCTGTATATCAAAATGTCATCAAAAAATATTAGCACAAATTCCTCAAATATGATCTAAATACCTCGTTCATGGTTGATTGAAACGTGGCAGGTGCATTCCTCAATCCGAAAGGCATAACTAGAAATTCATAATGCCCCGAATGAGTGCGAAAAGCCGTCTTAGCAACATCTTCCTCCTTCACACGTATCTGATGGTACCCCGCCCTTAAATCCACCTTAGAAAACACCTCTATAATCAACACAAAACCTCCAGCTTCCATCATTTTTCTTTACCAATATTACAGGGCTAGAATAGGGACTTGTACTTGGTTGTATGATGCCCGTGGCTAACATCTCCTTCACCATCTTCTCAATTTCATTTTTTTGACTATACGCGTATCTATATGGTCGCACTTTCACAGGCCCCTCACCTTCCTTAATAACAATTGCATGTTCTAGTTCCCGCTTAGGCGGTAGTCCCTCTGGCTCCTTAAACACATCCAAAAATTCCTCTAACAGCCCCTTAACTTCCCCACAGCATTCTTCCTTTCCTTCACTCGGCCCCTCCTCATCCTTACTAACCACAGTAAGCAACATTCCCCAGAATTCTACCTCCTTAGTCTTAGCCAGAGATGTTAATGTCGCTGGTGTGCGACACAACGAGGGATCTCCACTAATTACTACCTCTTCCGACCCTATTTTAACCTTCATACTCATTTTCATCCAATCTACCTTAACCTCGCCCAAAGTGCATAACCAGGTTACCCCCAAGATTAAATCCACCCCTCCTAACCCAAATAAGTACCCATCCACCTCTATGTCACAACTACCCAATTTCACCCTCAATCCTTCACACATCCCCCTTGATGTCACCCTGTGACCATTACCTAATTTTACTCCAAACTCTCTAGTTCCTGTAATTGCCAAATTCAGCTTATTTGCTAACTGCTCTGACACGAAATTGTGGTTGGCGCCACTGTCTATCATCACCACTATTGGCTCGTCCATAATCTGGCCCCATAATTTCATGGTCCTCGGTTGAGAAATGCCCCCAACCGAGAATAATGATAACTCCAGATTGCCCATTTCCCCTTCTTGCTCTTCCATTCCCCCTTTATCTTCGATACCCACCTCTGGCTCATTTTGCCCTACTTCATCTTCTTCATCTTCTGCCAGGATGATGACCCGCAACGATTTTCCCTGACATCGATGCTGAGGATGGAACGGTTGATCACAGCGATAACACAGGCCCTTTTCTCTTCTCCTCAGAAATTCTTGGTGCGAGAGTGTTTGGTTTTCTCTCGGTCTCCCTTCCCCTTGTGCGAATGGTGTTCTGCGAAGGAGATTCTGGTTTGGCGGTATATGGGTCATGGGTTTTATGGGGTGAGATTGTATGGTTTGTGTATTGGGATTTTTAGTGGGTTGGACTGGATATCTGATATTGGGCTCCCCTTTCAATGAATTATTTCTGTTGGCCCATTCACCTCCCATTTGTATCGGCCCTTTCCATAGCTTCTTGAAACTTCCTCCTTGAAGCTCACGTTCAATCGCCCTTGCCAATTCCACGGTTCTCGTCAACGTCATTGGATTATGGGTTTCCACCTTACATCTTACCTCTTCTCTTAACCCACTCAGAAAATATCCCATGTAGTGAGCTTCCGATAATTCTGGAATCTGGGAAATCAAGGCTTCGAAGCTTTCAACATAATCCTTCACCGTTGTTCCCTTCTGTTTCAAAGAGGCCAGTAATTGATATGGGTTATTGGCCATATCTCCACTGAACCGTCGCAACATCTCCACCTTCAATTGTTCCCATACCAGGTTTGGATTCCTTAACTTGATCCACCGGAACCAATGCAGGGCCGGTCCTTCCATGCACACACAGGCCATTGGTACTCTGTTTTGAAATGGTGTATTGTTGGTTTCAAAGTACTACTCACCTTTAACCAACCACCCTAATGGATCAACTCCGTTAAAGCTAGGCATGTCCAGCCTCTTCATTACCTGCCTCATTTCGTCAAACCAATAGTTCCGTTCGCTCCCTCGATCTTCTTCGTTTCTGGGCTCCCCAATGTCAGGTGGAGGTTCCTGGTGCCTCTGGTTCCTATTCTCGTCTACCCTTTCTCCATCTCCTCGTGAACTCATTCCTTTGATCATATCCATCATGGTCCCCATCATGGCATTAAACTCGGTCATCCTTCCTTCCACCCTCTCCTCTACCCCTTGTATTATCTTCTCCAATGCATCGTATTTGGAATCTGCTCGTGTAGTGGCCATGCTTCTTAGCTCGTCCTCCTCGTAATCCGGCAGGTCGGACCAATTGATACGTTCTTAATTCTCAAATTCCCTCAAATAAGCAATTTAAGTAAGAACACAAGAATTCCAGACTGAAAATGGATTTTGTATTGATTTAAAAGCAGAAAACAGAATTACAATTCAATGGAATGCTATAAAAAACCTCACGGCTCACTATTACTCAAGAGAGGAATTCTCTCTTGCCCCAAGCCACTGCTTGCCTACTCAACTAATTTCTGGTATATTATTCCTATTGTTCCCTTCCCCCTTTTATTCTTTTCTCTTCCCTCTCCTTAACAACTTTCCCTCACCCACGTTTTGGGTGCCTCCTTCTCTGATAAACTTGGGTAATGGTGGGCTTATTTTGTTGGTTACTCTTTGCTGGGTCTGTAGCTTCTTTGTTTGGGCCTTGAGAATTTTCTCCCGTAACATGATATTTCTGCTTTTGTGGTGGTACACATTTTGGACAGGCTAGACTCAATCAAATATCAGAACAGCTGACTTTAGGGTCACTGGCAGTGGAGGACGACCAAAACCCATTATCTACATCTGAATTTCATGATGGGAAGTCATCGTATCATCAGCTTAGTCAGGAGGTTAGTTTTTCAGAATGTTTTTTTTGTGCTTTGTTTTTCTTTAGCATTCATTGTCTTACTACTATGAGATATGGATAATAGGAATTGGAAATGCTGGAAATTGAAAAGCGAGAAATTATTGGTATGCAGAAAATAGATACAAATATATATGTACAACGTTTTTATATTTCTTGTGAAGTGACTCTAGTTTACTTATTTTGTTTGATTTTCAGGTGAATTACTAAAGTTAAATCCCAGTTACAAGACTCCTGCTGATTACAAACCTCTGTTAAAAGAGGCAAATGTTCCAATTCCTGTGAGTATTTCTTTGCTTGGAATTTTTTTTTCTTACCTATGGTATGGTTCATGCTGTTATGATCACATTAAATCACGGCCTGCTGTATGGAAAGCATATCTCTGTGATACAATATTTGGTAGCCTTATTTTGTTAATCTTGATTATCATTTGGCACGCCTTACTGGAGGTTTCAGTTCTTCCTTCCCAAGGTGGCTTGCAAATGCAACAATTTAAAAGTTGAAGAAAAGAAAATTAACCAGGATTGGTAGTGAATATGAGAACTTTATTTCGTTGTTTGATTTATAATTTTTTATGAATATTTCGATAATGTATACCTCAATCCATTGGGATTAAATGTTTAATTGTTATGAATATTTCAATAATCAAAGACCATTCTTTCAAGAAAGACTATATTTGTAATTTCTGCAATGAAGAAATGTTTCCTGAACCAAATTTATGGACAAATATTCTGTAAAAGAACATTGTAAGATTTAAATGTTATTCCGATGTGAAGATATCGACATTTAATTGCCATCTTATTTAAGAAAATTGCGAGAAAAGGAGAAATATGTAGCAAGAGTTGCATGTGAGATGATAAAAAAAGTAGATTAACTAGGAGGAATGAGAATGTGACACAACTACAAATACCTTATAAGTTATAACAGATATGAATGAGCGAGCCGTTTCTTTTTTATTTATTTATTGTGAAACAGAAAGCTGGGAGAGTGGCATTGCAATATCTAAGATCATGGCAATGTCCTAAAACTAGACTTAGCTGTGTATTTTATGTCGAGGTGGGGGCCATTGGTGGGTGCAATATTTTGTTCTTTTTATAATGATCTATATATAACATCCCATGCATGATCAAAATCCCAATTTTCTACTAATCTTTATATGCTCAGGAGTGGATGTTTAAAGTTCTAAGGATCAAAAGTAGATTTTATTCTCATGAAATGCGCCTGCTGAAATATAGAAAAACAAGATATATGATTGTGGATTTCTGTTGTATGAAAAAAGATATGAATAGTGCAGCACAATCCAAAAAAAAAAAAAACAGTACTACTCTCTACTCTGTAATAACTTGCTATTCGGATTTCCAAAAGTTCGAGCTGTTTCAAGTTTCTACATAATTGTTTGAAAATTCTATTCCAAAATCAATTACGTGTATGACAACTAAAGATTTAAGTGTAGAACTTCCTCTGATTACACCATTCCTTAAAATGACATAATTAAGAAATGTTCTATTTTATGAAGTGTTGTGATGGTTCCTTATGAGCGCCTGCCTATATCTCTGTGTGCAGATCAAAGAATATCCTGGGTACAATTTTGTTGGTTTAATATTTGGCCCTGCAAGTGATACTCAAAAGAGATTAGAAAAGGTATGTAATCTTTGTTACACTTTTGCACCATTGACGGGAGGTCTATTTGTTGAGTCTTGCCATTTCACTAACCAAAAGATGATGCCATATGAGTTGATAGTTTCTTCTTTCTTGGCTTACAAATCAGGAAACTGGAGCTAAGATACGAGTTTATGGCTCAAAGGCAGATAAGGGAGCGAAGGTAAAAGACTCCAGCATTGTATTCCATCCATTCACATCTTAGTCTTGTCCATATCATGACATCTTTCTCAACCTAGATGCTCTTTTTTTCCTGTATTTTTTAGTTTGAGGTTACTCCTACTGATGGCAAAGAAATAGACAGTTCTTATGAAGATCTATATGTACATGTATCAGCTGACACATTTGAGAAAATTGATGCAGCTGTTACTTTGATTGAATTGCTAGTCAACCCAGTTTCAGTAAGTGCATAGTGCGAACCAAAATATTAAGCTGTCCTACTTCGTACCATTATTGTCATGCATTAACTTACTGTTTCTGCTTTTTGTCAGGTGAACCCATCGTCTTCTTCAACATTGACCACAATATCTGATGACAGTGTGGTGACTGGTCCAATTCAAAGCATGCCTAGCTCGTTTGTGGCGCCTGCAATGATAAATCAGGGAATAACTCAGCCATCTGCAGGATCTTTTCCAACTCAGACTCGAGGCCACATTCCACAATATCCTCAGGCATGGTTTTCTGCAGGTCCAGCTCAGACTCCATTGTTTCCACAGTCTGGATTAGGCCCCCCAATAAATTCTTCCGCAGCATTACTTGGTAATCCTGTCCAAGCATATTCCACAAGCACGCCTTTATTCTTTGGTCCTCGATCGGTTATACCAGCAAGCTTCCGTCCAGTTCCTCAAAATTCCTCCGCTGTTCCCTCCAGACCCCAACCACCCATTGTTTTACAGCCACCGCAAATACCAATGGCTCCACTGCTTGTTCGTTCTGAGGGAAATAGTGCTATGGCTACTCAGAATATGGCCATGTTTGTTCCTCCTCGGGTGAATATCCCTAACGACATGATATCATCTATACCTGCTCCAACCCAATCCATCGGAGCACCTGTGGGCCATCCTATTTCTTCTTTATCTTATGGTTCTGCTCCACAACCTCAACGGAGTTTCTCTCCGTTGCTTCCATCAATAGCATCTGAATTGGTACCTTCATCAATTGGACCAATCCAGGCTGCTATGCCACCCGTAGCAATGCGTGGTCCATCCCCAAACATTATGGCGGGTCCCACACATATTCCTTTCCCTGGAACATCTGCAGCATCATTTCTTCAATCTGGAAGGAATAATTCTGTTTCTGCAGCAATTCCAAGACCTCAGCATGGCAGTTCCGGTGACTTCACATTTCAGCCTCAACGCCCACAGAATACTCTCTCTCAGGTCTCTCTGCAAGGCAGTCAACCTGCAAACCATAATCGGACACCCCCAATTCAAACAGGGCATGCACCTTTAACACCGCAGTCTCCTTTGATCAGGCCGTTGATGAATAATATGAATCCTTATCAGGTTCAGAGTTTCCCAAGGGTTCAGGTCGGCCATCAGATGAATCAACCAAGACCACAGAGTTCCACGAACTTAGGCGGGAGTCCAGCAGCCCTTCTTGTACCACCTAGACATCTGTCATTACCAGGGCACAATACCATTTCATCTGGTACATTCCAACAAATACAACCAAGAAACTTTAATCCACCTCACGTTATTGGTAATCCAGCTGGCCCCTTTCCTCCCAGAGCAGCAAACCAGATGAACAGTTTACAGCAAAATCATTCTCCTGGAGCAACCCCACAGAGGTTCCCGACCCCACATCCACATTTTGGTAACTATCCTGGTCAGCCATTTTCTAGTGGCACACAGCAAATATACGATCCCTTCTCTCCTACTACTGTACCACTCAACCCTCAGATGGGTGGTAATGCAGCCAAGTTACATAATGAAAATGATCCAGAGTATGAGGACCTGATGGCCTCTGTGGGAGTCAAGTGATTTTTTTTCGTTAACGATGTTGCGAATCTTTGGGCATGGGTTGTGGCTTACCTTCGAATGATTTCTTCAGTAAATTTGGATGTTCTGTTGTTTAATCTTGGATTGTATATCATACAAGAGCTGCAAAATTATTGTTGGGTTCTTGTAACTGTTGTTATATTACTAAGTCGCATTCATATGGATCTGTCGTTAATGTCAAATGATGAGATGGAAATGGTGATTGAAGGTCAGGAAACACAATTGGAATCTTATTGACTAGGATTAGTTAAAATTCATATTGTGGTATGTCCTTGGTAGGTTCAAATTTGTATGACGATGCATGTGATTCTAGTAGATCAACCAAATGGAGAACAAAAAGAGTTCCATGGGTAACTTTGCGTGTATGTGGCTTTGAATTTGTAATAATTTCAATACAATTTTTAATATTTTCTCACAATTGAATATTTATGAAGATATTAGTATATCTAACGAAGGGTGTCTTATTCAATTCAACTCTTTCAACCGAAACTCCAGCTCAATACCAAATTGTTGAATCAGAAACGACAAGAATTATGTATGATCTCGTAAAAAAAGGTACAAAAAGCATCACACAAAAGGCACAACTTTACTTGCAGAAAAATACAAAATAAATATACAAACCTTGACTATTATCTATTTTCATTAGTTCTTTTGGAGTATTGTCCAAGTGCCACTGACACAAATGCCACTTCATGCCTGAAGTGTGTTAACGCTTCTACCGAACAGCCGAAAGGAACGATGGAAGCTATGCCCATGCGCACCTATAGGTGTATTTACCATAATAGTACATTTATCATAAATAAAAAGAGGAGCGCATACCGATAGGCTCAAATCATGGGATTTTTCCCCTATGGAGTTGTTTGAAACCCCAAATCCATCCTAGGTATATGCATGCAAGTAGAACACTATTAGTTGCAAGAAGAAAATTCAGGCACTCGAGATTCAAGCATGAAATATGAAGCAACTTATCATGTGGCAGTTTAGTTGGGCTTTTAAAAGTGCACACGCATAAAACAAGTATCTACTTATGTAATTATTATGTACAAATGATAGCATTGATACAATGTAAAAATTGGCCAAGACATGATCAAACCGAAGGACCAGATCTGAGCACTCTTTCTAGTTTCTCGGCCTTTGCATAATCGTTTTCTGTGAGAGGGCCAGCAGGAAAAGCTGTGATTTCCACTATTAAGTGCGGAGTTGGGAGCTCATCAAACAAAGCTCGCACATTGTTACAACATACACTTTCCCCATGAGCGCTTTCCCGCCTAATTTGACATCCCTGGAGAAGAAAATATAACAAAAAGAAGCAATGAACTTGTGGATTTTCAAACTGATGTCACTTTATACAATAATAAAAGAAAAACACAAGTCAACACAAATATCTAAATGTAGAAAAGGCTTCTTAGCATAGTATTACAGCCCGGTTCTCGAGTAACAACCCATCCAGGGCATGAGTTAAGAGCACATTAAAGGTCCAGCATGGGAGAGATCATGTTTAGCCATTAAGAGCTCATTTGGATGGATAGGCTATTTAAAAAAAGCAATTTGAAAAAAAAAAAACATTTTCCCAAAAGAAGTTCTGTTTGGCTAGACTTTTACTCATAAAAAGCTATTCCCAAACCAATGCCAAAATATATCACTTTAGGAGTTCTCTCTCTTTTGTAAAAAATAAAATAACACTTACAGCCTAACCACTCTAAAGTATACCTTGTGGGATGTGGCATCTCTAAACTGGTCATCATCTGAGAGCAAAGATGCAATGGCTTTAAGCAGGCGTCTTCCTTCAGATTTAGAGGGTATTCTGTAATTGCGCCTAAGGGTACCCTTTGTCGTAGGGTGCCATTTGCTCACTAGTTTTCTCCTCTCAGCTGCCTCTTTTTCTGCATAGAGACGATATATTGTCAAACTAATCTTTGGACATCTGAACCTTAAACAAATGGAAAATATCCCCACATTCATTTAGCTCGAATAAACTCAAATAAAAAGCACAGCTATGTACTCGTAAGAACCTAATGTTAAATCAGAATACCAGTCGACCAATTCATAGGCAACAAATAGAAGCCAACAACTTTTCCAATGAAAAGAATATCATAAAGAAACCATAGTTTTAAAAATTCAAAAATTTCCACCAAAATTTCAGATTTTTCTTACCTACTGAAACAAAATTCACCTATTAATTTTTTTCCAATACTTCCATCAAAATCTTGAGGATATCCTGAAATTTCCCAAAATTTTACGGGACAAAGATACAAATAATAATAATTTACATAAATCACTACTATTAAATAAAATTATTGTCATTTTGGCTACACAATTTTTACAAGGTGCATCAATAATTTAGGCATTTTCAAAAATATCGCCTTATTAAAAATTTAAAACCGACTTGCATATATAGCATCTCAAAAAAATTGTAAAAAATATTCCATGATTTTTCTAATCTAAATCAAAATTTTGTTATCCCTCAAAAATTCCATCTGAATTTCCATAAAGTAACACTATTGGTATATATTGAAACTCAAGAATATATGAAATTTCGATTTCAATTTGGAATAATATGATGATATTTTTGAAAATATATGCAATGATTGAAGTATTATCAAAATGTTTTGTAGCCAAACATACATCTATTTAATAATAGTGAAACATGCAAATTTTACTTGTTTAGATATTTTGTTGGCAAAATTTCAGGAAATTTTTGAATTTCCGTAGGAAATCCTGCAGAAAAAAACTTAAAGCTGAATTTCATTTCGATAGTTTAGGAAACCCGAAATTTCGGTCAAAACTAAAAACAATGCTTCAAAGCAACAAAGTGAACCCTGTTGTTGTCATTGGAAAATTATGTCATGAACATATAAATAATATCCATACGATACATTCGTCCAGTGAACCCTGATCACTTGGTTTGTTTGTTTGTTTGTTTTTTATTTCTTTCCACTTTTGTTTACTCCTTTTTGGCAGAATGGATTTAATAATTTTCTGTTTCCCACAAACCATTGGCTCATGTCACAAGCAGAAAAATCCTAAATGGATCAACAAATGGTTGAGAAACCATATAATTTACATTAAGTCCCCAATAATGAAAATAGAAGGTGGTGCTAATGTAGGAATCAGGATGCAAAACAAGAAAACAAGAAAGACCAAACTCTCTCTCCCCGTGAGATAACAAACGTTCTCATGGATCAAAGAATAAACAAAGGTTCGCATATAGTATAAGATCAGAAATTCATAATCCGATAGCCATCCATTAAGTAACTGTATGAATCGCCAAAATTACTAAAATCAAGCATAGACCGTAGAAATTCTAACTTTCCAAACAATATTCTTCAAAAAGTGGATTGAACATGATAAACTATAAGAACTCTGCTGCTACCTAACACATAACCAAGATGTTTACACACCAAATCCTTTCAGTAAGGTACCAGAAGCAGTAAACTTGAGCATTACTGACTCAAGAGCAAACCAAGTTGTGAACACAATTACCAAATGCCACAACTTTGATTGAAAAAATTATCTGAAACCAAATTCTATTAGCATAAATACGGATGAAATAACAAAACAAAATGCAGCCAAACCTTGACTAGTTGTTGCAGCAGTGAAATCGCAAATTAATGACACCAAAGTCAGCTGAAACACACAACTTGCTATTTATTCATCAAACCTCTACTCCCCACATACAAATTCCAAAAGCCAAGAAACAAATAAATTTAAAGAAAGGCACACAAACCTGGCTTGCTTAACGCCTGAAACCAATCATAGAACCCAAAATCGTCAGTTCCACTTTCCAAATCTACAATAAACATCATAAATATTAAAGTCACCAGCTGAAAAGAAAAGCCTTCCTTCTCCAAGCCTCCCCGCCCCGACAATTTTTTTTTAAAAAAGTAAAGTTTAAGAAGAAAAAAACGGGAGAAAGATCTTAAGCGGGGAAAACAACTTAAATCTTATACGTCTGCTAATATTTTAAAAATCTGGAAACAGATAAAGAACCTGAAACAAGTGGATTAGTGGGAGACCCAGCCAAACCAGCTTTCAAGAGAGCATAGAAAATGCAAAGGCGGCCAGCCCACAAAACCGGGGTCTCAAGCATAGTTGCACAAGGTGTTACTGCTCTGAAATGACCAATATTGGAGGATGAATTGTTTCTTGATCTGTTTCCCACGTGAGACCATAGTGGCAAAAAGACGGATTTTGTCAACGAAAAGGGAGAGTTTTGGGAGAGATTCTTGTTGGAGTAACAGCAGTAGTGGCTGTGGCAGAGGGTGAAAGAGGCGGCGCAGGTGGAGATGGTGGTGGTTTGCAGAAGCATTTCGGCGACGACGAAATTGGGATACTTGAAAATCTTGGATGAAATTCTTGTTTTCAGATGTCTAATCTCCAGTACTTGATCGCGAGAATCAAGCTTAAGCGTCAGCTCTGAAAGCTTATCCACTATGAAATGAAAGTCATTGTCCCCACCCGATTCCTCAAGATCTTCCCACAGAAAATATCGGCATCCAAGTGCAATGAAAGAGCTTATTACACATTATTTTCACCTTTTTTTTTTCAAACTACAATGAAAGAGCTTATTACACACTATTATAAATTTTATTTTTTGGTACCAAAGTTCTTTTTGTATACACTGGAATGAACTGTACAACTCTGATAAGACCGTAAGCTCCTCTCTCTTATAGAACTCGAGTCATCGTTAAAAGAGGAATGAATTTTACCATTCGGCAAAACTGAAAGCTCATCTCCCTTGTGTTTTTTTAAAGAGAAAGTTGGAATTAAATTATATATGTGGACATATTAATTACATTATATAATCGATGGAGACCAATACTTAAATTTCATTTCGTAGACGCACATGAGGTTCTAGATTTTTTTTTGCTTGAATTTTTAGTTGAATCATCTGCCATACTATATTATTCTCGGATAAAATCATAGATGTAAACTATATAAGTGAAAGGGTACTTAAATCCACAATAATTAGTAATTTTTGGAACGGTACCGATGGTCTTTACTAATGCCTGTCTTCACTTCCTACATGTTTCTTTTCCCTGTTGCCTTGGTCTTTTGGTTGTTATGGAGCTGTTTCGTTGTCCATGGTGATTAATTGTTCTCTCTTTCATGGCTGCAGGTCTGTAAGGACCCTAGTTCCTTAAGTGCGGATTAAAGGTGAAATAGAGCTAAACATGCATCTAATAATATAAAGTTCGTGTTAATGTATTGAGCCGTTTTGATTACAGGCCAAAATAAAATTTCCAAAAGGGATTAATTGCATTCCCAACCAACTGAATGTTAATCCTATAGCTTTACACTACTCATAGAGTAGAGAATATGCAAAAGAATTAGGCCTGCTATGCCAAAAGCATTCCTCACTGGCTCACCGCATCAACCCGCCTTAGCCCGTCCGCCCAAAAGTATCTACAGGAACAACCACAAACCATGAGCATGTATACAAATCATATTCACAATAATATGATCATAGTTCAATGCATAAACCATAAATGCGATTCACTTCATGTATTCAACACATTTAAAAGCTCCATTGGTTGTCCCTGTACCACAATAATAATCGATGGATTATAATACCGATATGTATGTCATGACATGCACCGATTTTCATGTATACCGTATTCAATTCCCGAGTTTTATTATATCGGTGGCATAATAACCCTCGCGTTAACATGACAGCAGAAATACCCCTCGCTTAGGCAATACCAGCGGCACTAATAGCCCTCGCTATAAATATGACAGCGGTCGTGTTCTTCGCTTCATATTAGCGGCAAATATTCTCTCATCGCTACGGTATGACAGCGGCAAGTATTCACATCGCTACGCCACTAGCGGCAAGTATTCTCTATCACTGTAATATAATCCCGACTCACAATCACATGCAACCAAAATGCATGACCAAACCATGTATGCAATCCATGATGCATAAATAAGACCACATATGCAACCAAAATGCATAATAAATTCCATGTGTGCAACCATAGTGCATAACCAATTTAATACGTAATAATACGTTTTACCGTCCGATGCCCGTACGTCTCACTACGTACCTTAGTTCCAAAAGTGGAGATGTCGTGGGACTTTATCTCCTTTGATGTGTGGCTACCTGTGATGGTTCTACACAATCACATGAATCCATATTAGAAGCCCATAAATGAACCATTACCAAAAATAACATCATTTAGAACAAAATCCAAAAACCCACATTTTAAGCCTTGCGATCGATCGGTCCCCCAGCCTCGATCGATCGCTAATGTTCAACAAAAAGGCATTTTGGTTCTGCCTCAGCCGCGATCGAGATTTTATCTCGATCGATCGAGATTTCACACATCGATCGATTGGAACTTTTTCCCGATCGATCGGTGAGCTCGTTTCAAGCCTTGGCCAGGCTCTGCCCCGCTCGATCGATCGGACCCATTTTTCGATCGATCGAGCAGCCCTGTTCCTGCGAGAAACCTCCATGTATGAGCTCTAACTAACATTTAAACTCATATATAACCAAGATCAACCACCCAACACAACATTAAGCCACAAAACAACATTAAAATACATCCTCCAAACATGAACAACATGTTGGACCAAGATCCACTCTTTTAACCCCAAAGATGAGTTACAAAACTAACCAAACTCAACAAAATACCACTTGAGCTTTAAGTTTTTAGCAAGAAACCACAAAAAAACTCCTTTTTCAAAGCTTTCTCCTCTCCTCTTGTTTCAGAAACGAAAATGGCAGCTCAATGGATGAATGGAGGGGGTTTAGGGACATAAAGTTGATATGAGATGGATGTGATGTAAAGGGGTGCAAGTGGTTCCTTTGTTATTTTAATTCATATGGGATTTTGTAAACTTAAACAAAACATGATGTATAAAATGTCTCAGCATGATATTTTAAAAGCACTTACCAAAATGCATCAAAATCCCAATTAAAATCATGCTTGACCAAATAATTATCAAATACCATAAACCAACCATAATAACTCCTAATTTCCCAACATGCATAACATGCACTACCGGGTCACGCATACCATGTAAACTAAGCATTTTACCAAGATAATTAATTCTGACACATATATTAATTATCACCATAAAAATCACATAAACATAATTAATGCCCAAATTGCATATAATTATTTCGGGGATATCACAAGGTCGGTCACGGACGCTCTGTCCGTAAGCGTCTCATTGGAGATTTCTCTGGTCTCTCTACTTCCAAGCAGACAAATCATTTTCCTCCTCCGGTTGTTTCCCTTTCAGCGGCGATGGTTGTTATGCAACCCTATCGATGGGTATGATTTCTCTCCGTTGGGGCGCTTGTGGTTGGGGAGAATCCCGAGCCTTCTTTTGCTTACATTTGGTTAGTCGTAAGTATTTCTCCCATTGTGATCTACCTATGTAATACTACCTTCTTTACTACTAATGTTTATTTGTTATCTCAACTACTACGTTATGTTTCGGAATGGAAGCTTCTATCCGGCTTCCTGCTCCTTAGTTGCCTCGTTGCTTTTTGTGTTGTTTTGGTTGTCTTCTTTTGTATATATAAATACTTGTATTTTGGATCTGGATTTTCTGTTTTTGGTTTCTTTACTGTGGGACTTGACTGGTCATTCAACACTTTTTGGATATTACCGTTGTCTGGGTGTGATGCCCTACTTTTGGATTTACGGTATTGGATTTCTTGTGCTAGTTCTTTGATGGTTTTACAACATTTGGTTATGATTTCTGGGAATGTCGGAATCAATGGCCCTCAAGTGATGTCACAAACTCGTAGAGATTTGGTGATAGATATGGTTTTGAGAGCTTGTTCCTTTGTCTGTCATTTATCAGTGAGTATCTCTTATCCATCCTTAGATGTACGTTCACATATCATGGAAGACAGTTTTTTTCCGCGATATGATTTTGAGAGCTTGTTCCTTTGTCTGTCATTTACCAGTTAGTATCTCTTATCCATCCTTACATGTACCTTAACATATCATTGGAAGACAATTTTTTTCCACGGCACACTCATCGGTTAATTGGTATGGTGGTGTCTGCTTGGGCGCTATCAATCCAAGTTATCAACCTACCATGTTCTTGGTTTTTTGCTGTGGATATTCACATTTCATTTTGATCTTGGTGTACTTCATATTGTGGTTGTTGTTTTCATCACTATCGGTACTCGGCCACTTATTGTATCCAGTGTTACATTTTCTAGTATCTAATATATGATCTCTTTGCTATATATATATATTACTATATTATAAGAGTCAAACACTTATAAATAGTACTATTATAATGAATAGTCATAAATAATAAATCACTATTTATTAACATTTTTTTACTTTAAAAAAATTTATTTTTGTTGATATGCAGGTTTAGCCTGAAGCAAGTAGAAAAAAATTATCTTAATCGATTGTTGATGCACGTAACTTCAAATGTTATCTTTTTCAATTTATAGTAAGATTGACATCGTGTTTTTTTAAAAAAAATTAGAGTCAGTCATTTGGTTATTTTTTTTCCATACAATTACAGTAGCATGTTAGTTTTAATTTTTTTTTGATGCGCTGGTTTGGCCTGAACCTATTAGAAAAAAAAGTATATCTTAATCTGTTGTTGATGCGCGCAACTTCAAATGTTATTTTTTTAGTTTATAGTGAGATGTACATCATTTTGTTTTTTAAAAAAGTTACAATCAGTCATTTGGTTATTTTTTTTCAATTTCAATTACAGTAGCATGATCATTTTTTTTAAAAAAAAAGTCTGTTAAAGTCCGTCATTTGAAATGTTATTTTCGATGAAATTAGGAAAATATTGACCAACATGCTGGTACCTGACGTGTCGCCATGGTATATATATATATATATATATATATATATATATATATATATATAATTTTCATCAAGTCCATAAGATGATAGAAATAGATATAAATATCTACATATTAAATGCACACATTACACTAGGTATATTAAAATAATAAACCAAAATCATAAATCGTTTTTCAGCTAATAATTTGACATTTTCAATTTGGAAGGTTAGTTTTAATCCAATTTTTTGAAGAATGGCGTTATTGGTGACATTCGTGACATTACTCTTGATCCTGTATGCTTAATGCGTTGGTCAAAATTTACGCAGTAGTGTTGTATGAGAATACGTACTCTGCAAACGATTTTTTAAGTAAATAACTTTTTTTCTTTCACAAGGCGAAAACTAAAGTTTAATTTTTATTTGTATAACTTTTATCAGAGCAATAGATCCCTATAGACCGGGTAGCATCAAATTTTATAGGGGAAATTACATGGAAGTCCACTTTGGTGACATAAAATCTACTTTAGTCTTGAAAAAAAATCTTAGTGCATAAAAAGCCAAATTGGAAACAATTGTGTTGAAATAAGTCCACTTTTCAAATTTTCAAATCAATTGGGTGTTTTATGATGACTCTTTTACCCCTCAATAGTTTGATATATTGCATTCTATCCTTTAGGCTTTTGTTTAAATTACAAAGAAGTCTATATATAATATTTAATTATCTTTTATATCCTTATATTTATAAAAAGCAACATTTAACATCGTCTTTTTACAAGTCCCCATTTTTTGCGATCCTTTTCATAAAATGGTATCAGAGCCTAGGTTTATCTGGAAATACTATGATAATATCTTGAATATTAATTTGTAACCTATACGGAGGAGACGATTCAAGAAAAATATGGACCCGAACGTTTGTTCGAAGTGTCATTCTTACAGGTGGTATTTCCAGAAATTGGAAAAACTAAATCAAAAGCATATGGCAGAAGCTCAACGCTTCAACCATAAGTGGAAACAACTACGAGGAACGGGTTTATGCACTCCAAGCATAAATCATTACAAGAAATTGGAAAGGATGGCGAAGAGGCTTCATCAAGTGAACCTCAAACTTCAGTTCCAGTTAGCCGAACTTCAGGAGGACAATCATCCTGAACACGAGGACGTTGTACCAGACCCCAATGATCCAACAGGGTCCGGACCGGATGAATAAGATGGGTGAGCCAACCTTTCGAGAAATCGAGCCCGATTCTTCTAAGATACGGGATCTTGAAGATCTAAGGATCTTGCTGATTCATTTGCGGGATTAAATCTCGTAGAAATCAAGACAGGAGAGCTTGTACAAAGACCTCCACCACAAGAGAGCTTCGGGTCACACAATCCACCCGAAGGAGACCAAAGTATGCCACACAGTGATGATTTCACCTCAGCAACTTTGGATCCCCCAGTAGGAACAAGGAACCGTTCCCGAAGGTCAGATATTCATCAGACGCCATATGGGAAGTCACAGCTAGATCCAATCCATCCATATGGACTTATGCTCAACATGGATAATTTGGATTTCAAAAACAGAGAACTTCTTATTGATGAATGGGCTTCAGCAATGAGAATAGCAGCAGGAACACTCGACTTAGGCAAAGAAGGATTCATTTTACTTCTAAAAATGAGTCTGGAAGGATCAGTCAAGATTGCCTGGGATCTTGGAAACCCAGGAACCAAGGAAGAAGTTCTAGCCGGAGAGTCCCTGAAAGAGATCGTGGACAAGATGGCGAGATTCTTCAAAATCTGTTTCATCGGAATAAGCTACTTCGAGGGAATGGAGGAAGAAAAGGCTAAGAAATACAGACAAGCTCTAATTAGCCTAGAACTACATGACATCTGCTATGTAGATGAGTACATCAAACTCTTTACAGAGTATCGATGGAAGTCGAAGATAGCGGAAAACGATGCAGCGGAGCTGTTTTTTGTCAAAATTCCGAGCCCATGGAGAGAAATGCTTATCCAGGAGTATACACCGCATACAATCGAGACGGTGTCCAGGAGAATGTCATTTCTCAAAGTAAAACTGGCGGAGTGGTGCTACATAGCAAAGCTCCAGAAAAATTTCAAGAAGCTCAGAGGAATCAACAAAATGGCTCATCTTTGTTGTACGGGAAATGATATCCCTACAATCATTGGGAACTACCCACAAAGGCGCAAGTTGAAGAAGCACAGAAGTCAACCGTATGCCCGAGGAGGTGGTTCAAGAAAAAGTAGGTTTTCATGGAGACCTAGAAAGTTCTGGTCAAAGCAGAAAGCCCGAAGCTATAGATCGGGGCAAAGGTCTGGACCAACAAGGAGTAGAATCTCATCGACAGGTTCTAATCAAGCAAGTTCTAGCAGGGCACCAACGAAGAGAACTTTCAGACGCACACCTACCCGTGCAAATGAGAGTTTCAGAGATTGTAACTGCTGGACATGCGGAGCAAGAGGACATATCTCTACAGATTGTCCAGAAAACCAAAGCCGGGAGTCAGACAGTTCGAGCATACCAAGGAATTTGAGGATGCTGTCTATTTTCAGGATTTGGTACAGGTGTATCAATTTGAGGATATTCCCTCATATGAAAGTATCTACGAAGAAGAGATCTACTCTGAGGATGGAGGTGAATCTAGCTCAGAATCAGAGTGAAGGAGAGTTCCTTCAGCACGTGATTAGAGAAGAGCCGTCGGGGTTTTTCTCGCATACCACTGTTTCTCATAAAACCCTTATGAGGATCATGAAGGGAGCCTCAAACAGAATTCAGAATGTTCCTGATGTATTCCAAACAATAGGGAAACTGAAATGCCCATAAGGCTGGAGAGAAGTGCATATAATTTTTGACATCAGCGAGAAGAACAATATCTTCCCCTGTGATGTCCTATATTATTTACAACAACCTACAGTTGGCAAATTTCAAGGAAACCTTCAAATTGGTGAAATTAATCTCACAATTGAAGGAATTGCCGGACGGATCCCCGAGCAGCTTATTTTAGGGATTGAATTTCTCGAGGAACATAAACCTTGGGAAAGATTGCAAGATAGAATGGAATTCACGGTCGACTGAAAGAGATACCGAATTCAATGACCACCAGTCCATTCTCAATATACATCTCCATTGGGATGTTATATGAGAAGTACCGAGCAGAATATTTTGCAGCCTACATTGACTCAGGGGCTGGAATATGCACTGCCAGGCGAGAAATCTTCCCCAAAGACGTTGGTGAGAAATTACCAGCCATTGCCGGAAGAGACTTTTCCAAACGGATCCTTATTCTTAATGAAGGAGTCCATGGAGCGGAAATAATTATCGGCGGAGCAGGCGGTACCCCATGGTACAAAGTCAAAACTCCACCTATATATTTCCATGATACAGGTGCAGATATGTTGTTAGGAAACAATTTCCTACAGACGTTCAAGACATTCACTCAAGAGAATGAAACGAGAAGACTTATTTTCACAACTCTATGTGATCATAAGACTATGGTACAACGATTACGGGAGGCGTTTCACAGGAAATTCCCTATTCGTTTTCGCAACAAGCGTGGTGATGAAGGAAAACTTCGACACCCAAAGATGAAAGATCAGCGGAAATTTGGAGAGGCAATTCTTCAGTTCCGACAACAAGGTCCTAGTGAAAGGGAGTCACAAACTTTTGACTGGGTTAATATCATGTCTTTCAAAGAACAGGATGAGGAAATAATAACTCCAGAAACCCTGTTGCTACTGAAAAATGCTTTACGAGAAGAAGTTCCACAACCTGAATCTACCCTCGAAGAGCGAATCACTCTAGAGGATGTAAAAAGGAAGATTCGTAGGAACTACAACGAGGATCCACTGGCATGGTGGAACAAAAATGAGCTCAGAGCTACTTTGAAGTTGAAAACTGGAAAAGAAAATGAGTTTGTGAGGTATAGGCCGATTCCCATGAACCAAGAAGATCGGAAGGATATGCAGAGCATACTTAAGGAGCATCTTGACCTTAAGTTAATCTCAGCAGGTATTTCTCCATACAGCAGCCCCGGAGCCCCGGTTTTCTGGTAAGAAATCATTGAGAAATAAAACGAGGAAAGCGGAGATTAGTGATCAACTATAAAGGGATCAACGAAATCTTGGAGTTTGATGGATATTTTATCCCAAGCATAGAACATTTGGTAAATAGCATCAAGAATGCCAAAGTATTCTCCAAATTCGATTGCAAGTCTGGTTTCTACCAGATTAAAATGGAGGAAGCAAGCAGAAAGTTCACAGCATTCTCCACACCACAAGGACATTATATCTGGAATGCCATGCCAATGGGATTGGCAAATGCTCCCCAGATATATCAAAGGAAGATGGATAATCTTTTCAAGGATTACTTCAGCTTCATGTTCGTGTACATTGACGACATCCTCATAGCGTCAAAAAACATGAAAGAACATCTTAAACATCTAGAGATCTTCTCAGACGTTTGTTACAAGGAAGGATTGGTGCTTTCCGAAAAGAAAGCAGTAATTGCTACAAGACAGATCGAGTTCCTTGGAATCGAGATCGACGAATCTGGAATCATCCTACAAAATCATATTGTTGAAAAAGTACAAGGATATCCGGATGACCTCAAGGATTTAAAACAACTTCAGAGTTTTTTAGGAGTTGTTAATTTTGCTGGAATGTTTATCAACAATCTAGCAAACCACCGGAAGGTGTTCAGTTCACTACTCAAAAAGGATGTTAAGTTTGAGTGGAATGAAGATCACAGACAAGCTGTTAAACAGCTAAAGGAGGTTTGCAGGCAACTACCAAAACTCGCAATACCAAACGACGAGGATGAACTGGTATTATACACAGATGCCAGTGATCATTGGTGGGCTGCGGTCCTCATGAAAGTTACAACAGAAGGAGAAGTGCCATGCAGATATTGCAGTGGATTATTTGATAACAACGAAGTTATCAGATGGCACATCAACGAGAAGGAGTTCTTTGCAGTCCGGAAGGCTTTTAAAAAATGGCCATTATTTTTACTTGCAAAGAAATTTATCTTAAAAATAGATAATACGAGTGTTAAGTCTTTTCTGAAAAATAAAATTGAATCAAAACCAGAAAAGGCTAGACTTTTACGTTGGCAAGCTGAGTGTCAATATTATGATTATGATATTGTTATTGTGAAATCTGATAAAAATATTCTTGCAGATTTCTTAACACGAGATGGAGGGACACATTGCTAGCGATACCCTCAAGCGAGTTAGGAATCTCAGGGAAAACCTGGAGATCCTGGAACGAGATTTTGGGACTCTTTGTCTCAATGCAGAGGTCGCGGGACGACTTCAACGAGCAGATCAGGAACTTGTTACTGATCATATACGAGCATGCTTTCGGGACCACGAACGTTTGTTTGAAGTCTTGAAAGGGCCTATACTTTAGGCAGCACCTTCAACAGTGCAAAAAGAAGTGTTTAGAGAACGGGGCTCATCTAACCCGGAGGCAAGGGATTCAAGTACCCCTGTCATGAGTGCTTCAGATGATGCATTCCTTGAGGATGTACAAGCTGAAGCGAATGTTGAAGGTCAGGTGTCATCACAATCTGAACCTTCAAGTCAACCCAGCACCTCTGGGGTAAAAGAGGGAGAGTTGAATCTTAGGCCAATGACTGGCAAGTCTAAGGTTCAAACTAATGACGATTTAGTTTCTTCACCTATGCAGGATTACCAGCGCACTTGGGAGAAACTAATTACCAGGCGAGGTATCAACCCAGAAAAATCAATAGTTGATATCTCCGGAAAATATCCGAGAGTTTGGATGAAACCAGGCAGCCATCCAAATAATGTTCAGGAATGGTATAATTTCGGAGCTCTGGCTTCGGTTTATACTGTGGCACCAGCCTTCTCTGAAATTTCGAAATTAGCAAAATGGATCAGAGAAGCTGTATACGAGACTTGGGCCAATAATCCACATTTGGCCAGAGGTGATATCTTGGAGTTGTATTTTTTCAGTGCTGCTCCAGAACCGGCAAAGAAAGGCTTCATTGAAGCTTTTCATTTTATCAAGCTGAGAAGACCAGATGGAAACGCCCTGAAAAATATAAAAATGGCGCTACCAGAAGGGATTCCAATTTTGGCAGGAACTATCACAGATGATGAAGTTTCAACCAGACGAGCATGGGGTCTTTGGGTTTGTCTAACTGAAATTGACAAAGTCAAATACACATTCAAGTTCTTTCAGAATTCAGCCAATGGAACTTTCTTGCTGAATTCCATGACAGGAACCTCTACAAGATTTGACGAAGAACTCTTTGAAACAAAGAGAAGAATTCTTTGGGAGAACAAGATTCCGGCAGGAAAGGAGACTTACCGGAAATTCTGCAACATGGCACACATTGGCCGATGGATTGATCATATCTGCCTAGCATGCCCGGAGCAGAAAGAACCAGAGTTCGGGAAAGGATTCCGATCCAAACCCGACAGATCAGAGGCAGGAAAAGACAAAAGACCTGCTGACAAGAGAGTCCGTTTTCCTAAAGCTCGGGGACCACAAAAACCACTAATGTAAAGATTCCCCGACAAAGGAAAAGAGGTGGACCATTAGAAGTTAGTGCGGATACTGTTCAAACGCACTCAGACAAAAAATAATGGACCACTCACGAGAAAAGTTGGCACAACCGGACAAAGATGCCAGACCACGTGAAAGTTAAGGCGCACTCACGGGCGCACTCAACAATTATCAAGATTTGGAATCCGCATTTGAAGTCCGGATTCATGCCTATATAAGGGCACTCATTCAGGAAGCTAAGGACATCAAAAATTCTCCATAGTTTTCTGAGAAATAAATTTAGAGTCTCCAAGCTTTGTAATATTTCAACTTTCGTAGCTTGGTAATCTTTCTTTCTTTTATTTCGTTTGTAATCATTTGTAATATTGTTCTGTTGGTTTTAAGTTTATGTGTTTTGAGTCAAGCCTCATCTATATGAGAGGCTAAACAAGTCCGTCTCCTCCCAAAAGGAGACGTTTTAATGTAATAGATGTTATAAGTATTCCAGAATAAAAATAAGGCTGTTGCCCAGCTATCTCCCAGATTTCTTTAAATCTTTTTTATATCTTGAATATACCTTACGCCCTAAGGTAGGAAACGAATTAGGCTGTGCTGTGCGGTTTCTGAAGGAGTCGGTTAACTGGCAGACTAACCTCGCCCGTGTGCTGAGGTTGGATGGTGAGGAGCCATTCGTAAAACAGTCTGGAGGCAGTAAGTTTTCGACTGGTGGAAGTTGCGACCCACCTCACCCGGTGCCGTTATGGTCAAAATGGTATTTTTCAGTTTGCTAAAATTTTATTGTAATACGGAAGCATGTTGGGCCTTTTATTTATTTTTAACATGATCTTCAAATCGGGTTGAATTATAATTAGACGAACGTTATATAAACCGTGAGTCCTTTGCAAAAGTATGATCTTGGGATTCATCTCGAGATGACAGAAACTGAAGGATCTCATGTTCATATAATGTTTCTGTTTGATAAATATTAGGATGGAAACGATGATGAATAGTATATTGTGGCATATTTTGTTCTTTAAACATTTTCTAGGGCTAAGAATGCAAATTTTATTAAAGATTGGTTGGACCGTGTGGACCGCTTGGACCACCTGGACCACATGGGGTTATTATGGTCATTTCAACCAAGAATGGACTTATGTCAACTAATGTTTTTTCGCTGGACTAGGATAGATTATGTTTCACCAAAGTGTACCGGCCCGTAATTTTCCCAATTTTATATACCACCGTGGTCGCCATTTTATTCTCGTCATGACTTAAAACTTGAAATTTTTTAAATCAATTATGATAATATCCCGAAAGGCTGCACTATTAAACTAACCCATTCATCTCCTGTTGAAAGGAACAATTATTGCTCGACACATGGTAATACCGAATAGTCAAAGGGAGTAGGTTCATGGATTCTAATTGGTAAAGATCATCAAAGAAAGAGAAATCCATAAAATTGTATCATCCTTAACTGTACATCATGAATTTTGTTCATCAATAAAAGTGTTTCTTCTTCAAAAAAAAAAAACAAAAAAGAAAGGAAAAAAAAACTGCACAACATGAATTATACACGTCTTAAACCGATAGAGGGGAAACTCTAAATCATGAATCTGTAAGATGTAAGATGAATTTAAAAAAATCCCATTCATATATTTAAACGTGTGTTCTGATTCTATGATGCACAGAGAACTCGAAAACTCTCTCCGAAGATTACATCTAGAAGGAATGGGCAACAGCAACCCAGCAACACATCTTCAACAGGCAAACTGAATACAATGATACCAAAGAAAAACATGAGTAAACAAAAATATGTGTGTGTGTGTGTGAGAGAGAGAGAGAGAGAGAGATTACCTCAAGAATAAAAACCACCGAACTGATCAATAACACCCGGGTTGTCCAGGTTAGTTGAATAAAACAGCTTCTGGAAAATATTAGAGTAATGATAGAATTGTAGGGAGTTAAAAGAAGCAAAACTCTTCTCTAAAACTAGTGTTAGATTCCTCGTGGTTGAGACTTGCCACTTCGTAGCCAAAACCTTTTAGTCCCCTGTAATTGGCAAAGGATGCAATGTCAGTGCTGCTTCTTCATGCAAGTATTTCAGAAGACTGATATAACTAATGAAATAAAACAGGAAGAAAATGATATCAATCGTGCAGATGATTCAAAGCAATAGGTAAAGTTCAATTGTCTGGTATTTTCTTATAGAGAAAATAAGAACTGACTTTTATGTTGATTTCCTTTAGAGTCTCGAATGACTCGGAAAGCTCTAATTGTTTGGATGCTGTAGCAAGCAGTGCCTGCACGCAATAATTTATCTCTGTAAGTCAGAGTCATCAATAAATTCAAAGAAAGGGTTCAATGGAATCAAGAGTTTAGGCATTATATGTCAAAGACCGAGCCATTAACCACACGTCGTACTTTTTTTGTCTTCTGTAAGTCATGCTCAATCGATTTTATGCGATCCAGAGATTCAAGTAGTATGTCATCTTTTTCTGGTGGAATTCGTGCAGGTTTTTTCAACAGTTCAGTCACTGCATTCTCTAAATGCTGCAATTTCTGGAAGCATGAATGGAGAAGCTCCGAAGTATGTGGCTGTGTAAACTGTGCATCCTGAGGATCTCCTTGATGGTTTTCTGTAGCAATTTCGTTATTTTGATCTTTGAATAATCTGCAGACTAGCGCACCAAACAAGAGACATATATATGCAAGTAGTCTGAAGATTACATCTGTCAGCCTAGTAGCGATTGATCCCTTTACCAGCCTTGTTTCATGAGCCAGCCTAGTCAAACCTATAGCAAGGTCAAGATAAGATTGTATTGGATGCTAGAGATACATGTCAACTGCTTCATAATCAACTATTAAAAACTGAAAACCTGATACTGATCACACTTTATTCATCTAGAAATTTATGCAATTTACAGATGTAGAACATTATAATGAAGTACTGCATGTTTTGACTGTATATCTTCCTAACCTCACGGATTAGTGAACAGTACATAAGTTTCTGATATTCGTTACTTACAGTCATCAACTCTAAGAAAACATAGAATTAAACTGCTGATGCACAGCAGAAACGAAAAAAAGTAACATTTTTTCAAAGCAGCTTAGTCTGTTAAATGCTATATGGCTGCACGTCTTAGCTGCCAGTAAGTCATGCACGATTTCAGCAGGCAAATAATCAAGAATATCAAAGCCATGATTAAGTAAGATCAGCATGTTGTCTGCAGACTACATACCAGATGGACCATGGCTTTCATCTCTCGCCACAAAACCATAGGGTATCGATATTGTTCCCTGAGTCGATCAAAAAAAAAAAAAAGAAATAAGATTTTTCACCTTGAAAGAGTTAGCCAGGTGGCATTCTTCATATAGAGCAAAAAAATTTAAGATATTTGTCTGAGGGTCCGGTAGTAGGGTAGGGAATGGATTTATTACTAAGGTGTGGGAAGAAGGCTAAAAAATACTATGTTATCCCACCCCTCAGCCAGACTTCTCTCTGTCTCCTTCTCTCTTTATTATATATATATATATATGTCAACTTCTGTTAGGTGCAGAACCCTGTGAAGGCAAAAAAAGAGAAGTTCCGGAGACTCGCTTGTTAAATTATATCACTTTAATTTCCAATCAATAGCTGTATAGAAGAAATTGATAAGATAGTGTTGCCACATGATGAAACTCTTGTAGCATCAATAAAATTATAGTCTTTAAAGTAGCTGATCAGTAAAAAATCACTTTTCTATTTACACGAGAGGTCCAAATGGATCATTCCCGCCCACATGATTTGACGAAAGACATTCATTTAGCAGGCGGATATTTTAATAAACTATTGAGGTCTTCAGTCACCTCAAGAAGTTGCATACAAGTGCATGACTAAATTTTCAAGTGAAATATTCTCCATCTTCGAGCGTGTAACAAAAAGATGGGGAAACCTGGAACGTCCTTGTAGTGCATGCAAACTAACCTACTCATACTAAATGATAGATTAACCTAACATCTCTTACATTTGTACAACGCGCTGTTGCTTCCATGGTCCGATGAGAACAGGATTTTAAACTAGAAGATTGAACAATTTCACCCCCTGATTTCTGTTCAGCGAAGCAAAGCACTGTTAACTATCTCACAGCCTAAATGTGAATAAAGTCAGTAATCACACTTATCAGAAACCATATCAGCTTCCAAATGATTAGCTTGAAATAATCAAACCAGAAAGCTTATTGGAACAGTACTTAGTTACAGTACTAAGACCGGTTCCATTTTCACTTACAGAGTTCCAACAAATTATGGTGACACCCAAAATTTATCTCAATCATCTTACCTTTGAATCAATTAGTTCAGCTTCGAAATTGGCACGGTCCGAGGGTCTGGCAATCTTCATTGGATAAACTGCTCCACCATCATGTAAAGCATGTACCAGCTGCTTATGTAACCATGATTAAATATGCAAAAGTAAATGGATAAATGGAGCAACAATAACCAAGAAATAGAATATTTCTTCCACATCAACATCCATCAAATGAATAGGCATAGCAAATCCAAAGATTCACACCTTCATCAGTTGTGGATCATTCCATGGTCCCTTGTCAGATCCAAGGCACCCACCTTGACCAGGGCATGAGCAGGATCCACCGAGAAAATTTGGTAATTGACTACATGATAAAAGGAAAGTTCAACGGATAGCACAAACCAAAATCTTTGAACAATTCAATATCACAAATGAATAGTATGCTTTAACAGGATGAAAGATCCCCCACCTCGCTTCTATAAATTCCAATAGCTTAGTCTGATACTTGGTGCCTAAAACCTGTATGGTAGTGATCCTTAGTGGATTGAAACACCCGTCGCTAAACAAAATTTGTTCGGATATAACATGTTAAAGATACTTCACATGTATTTTAGCTGTTGTCCTTGGATCCAGAAAACCTTTTGCCCAATTCCATAGACATTTGAATCCACTACCGGCGTTGACTATGAACATAACATGCAATGTCTGAAAAATATGAAATAACTGTCAGAGCCCATAAACCAGATAAAAAATACAAAATTCGCCTAAGGAAGTTGAGGCACCTCAGGATAGTTGTTGCCATCTATTTTCTGCATGCGCAATACCAGATCATGCGCAATCTTTCCAAAACTCATCCAGTTCTGCACTCAACGAATAAGTGCACAAAATCAAAATACATGTCTTATATTAATAGAAGAAAGAGGAGCATAATAATCATATATTAATAGAAGAAAGAGGAGCATAATAATCATATACTGAAACATGAACATTATATCCCGATTTGAACATACCAGCCCATGCACATCCAGAATTGTTGTTGTTGAATCAATATGGCGCTTTGCTGCAATTGAGCATGCAGGAAACTTATCCGCAAAAGCTTTTTCAAAACCTTGAATGTGATATTTTAAAAACCTATCCACAGTGGTGACACTCATAAGCTTGCTAGGGTCAATTTTGCCAAGTCTTTCAACGTATATAGGGCACCCTCTTTTATCTACTCCGTGATATCCATGAGGATAATATCGCTGAACTTCTTCATATTCATCATAAACAAAATCCTGAACATTGGCAATTGTCACAGCATAGGTGAAAGTGAGGATTAGAACCATATGAGTGACAAGCGGAAATAGATCAAGTCATTCAAAATAATAAAATTATTTAAAAAATCCAAGAGCCTTGCTCGTTGACCTTCTAAACAAAATTAAAACATCCCCTAAATTAGAGAAAGATGTCGCAACATTTGTTGACTATCTATAGACATTAAGTTAAGCTACTGACGTGAATATTGTTCATAAACCACTGGGAAGCTAAACGAATGGACAGGTAAATACTAATTTACATCAATAATTTATTTGCCTACGGGTTAATCAAACACTTGAAATCCCTACAAAATGTAAATATGTGGAAAATGGGAATGGAATTTTTCAGAACTATCAACTAAGCAGATACACAATCAGCTCCCTCAATTATGATCTTAGTTATATAACAAATCATTGCAACACCTGCATCAAACTGCTTATCTCATATGAAGAGGAAAACGCAAGGATAGAAGTAAAAATAGTATGATGGCATAATTTACCTGAATAATAGAGTCTACTCCAAACTCTTTCCTCCAGTTCAGCATTTCCTCCCACATATGAATCGTCTTATCATGGTCAAACTTCCTTGCTTTGAGAAATCTGCAACAGTAGACATTTTTTTTAAAATTAAGTTAAAGATTGTTTTAGAAGCATGGATTGAATTTGAGCACATTTAAAGTTGACTATGATAGCCGATAAAGACAAAAGAAAAACTCTTCAAGAACTTGGTTAAAAGCAGAATTATCTCTAGGATAGTAATCAAACATGCTACGTAAATCACGATACAGTGTGTCATAAGAGGTAAAAGTCCAATACAATCATAAACAGATAAAATATCAGAAGTAAACAAAGGAATTGGTAACTGTGAGAATGCTCAAGTTCCAAAGGAACAAAACAGGGTAAGCAGGAGTGCTTCCGCCTTGCGGTCTTTCATTAGAAAAAATGGTCACGAATTCCAACAGATGTTGAAACTTCATGAAGGGTTGTGACAGCAGAGCAAATTTTTTAAAAAAAATTATCATACAAACATAATTTAGTATCAAGTTTTCTTAATTCTTACAAGTTATTCCCTTATGTGACATCACAAACCAGAAGACGATAGAAGTTTATTTAATTGAGCAGCAGACCAAATCAAACTAAATTTCCGACAACTTAGCTGTCTAAAAATTTAAAGATTCAATGTAGATAATGACCTCAACAAAGTATGATAATCATTGTGACGACCCGGAAGTAAGTCTTTTTCAATCAAATCAGTACAAAATGCATCAACTGCCTTTTCTTCCTCTTCATCGAGAAACTCTTCGGTAGAAATTGACTCAAATCTGCAATGCACAAGCCGCTTGCTGTGTTTCCTTAAAGTATGTGTGATTCTAGATGAAGCACTAATCGCCTTTTTCCTTAAAGATCTCATCCGACGCCTTCTTTTCTCATCTGCTGACATGATCTCATGATCTGATCTTTTTCCTCCGTCATCTTCATGAACAGGAACTATTTCTACTCATTAAAAAATCGAAATTGACTAATTGAGTGAACAAAATTCAGGGTGATAAATAGCCATAGTTTTGGACATGAAATCACAATTACCTGACATTTCTTCAACCAATCACAATTCAACCCCGCAAATATGCAGCATCAATCTAAAACATAAAGCCCGTCAATATTGTAATAAGAATTGAATCAAAGGCACCGAAACGCCGAATTTATGGATCCAATAAAGTAACAACTGAAGGACAGACTTGGTAAACCCAAGGGAATAAATAAACTCTGAACCACCGATTTCGTAAATCTCCAAATTCATAGTTCAGGTTTGCTTGCCTTCGAAACAGGTAAAAAAAGCACTCTAGAAATGGCATTAAAGTCAACAAAACCGACAAAATTCAGTACACCTCAATATTATCAAAAAAATCGAACTAAATCTCGGATACTAACGAGCAAATAATAAAAATAAATATACAAACCAAAAGGATAAGAACAAAAATCTGAATCACTTAATTCAGACATATAAATGATCAACAGTCTATACATATGCGCGCACACACGTATATATAATCAAACAGTAGGGTAAGCTGATCCTGGTCATGACTTCGATCCCCTTCCAACACTTTCTCTGTGTGTCTGATCTTTTGCATCGCTTGCCCGGTATACCTGGTTGACATGGTGTCACCCCGGGCGCACCTAAGGATAGGTGCTGCAATTTCCTCCTCGTAAAAAAAAAAAAAAAAAAAATTCAAACAGCAATTACCTTCCATTCCAGCTATCAGCATTCAAACACTGATGATGATCGGTAAACCGTGATCACTCCCTCTCTCCTCACCGATGCATGAATACGCATTAAACACATATATTGGCACAGAAGTTCGTTGCTTTCTCTTTTATAAACACGAATCTCGTGGAAGATTGAATAGCAACACTGTTGCATATAAATGCTTGTTGTGTATATAGATACAGGAGATTTGTATCAAAGGGGTATATTTCAGGTGAAAGAGCACAGAAACGACGTCGCTTTCAAGAAGTAGGAGTAACGTACGCGTTCGCTAATGAGACTTTTGCCTTTCAATTAAACAAAGTTTAACGACAAATGGCTAAATAATTTAAACATAATTATTAATTATTATGTGGGGGGTGGGTCGCCCAAAGTTAAGATGCTTCTCCACTTTATCTCATTATTATTATTATTTAATTGTGAGTAAATTTGAAATCAATACATGTTTATTATTAGTAAATTATCAAGTTGATAAATAAAGTATTATAAACCTATTAATTGGTATTTTGAGTTGAAATTAAAATAAAAAGTCAAGACTTTATTATTTTGTTATTAGATACTCTCTAATTTGTAAAATTAACAACTTGACTTTGGATCTAGAAATTTTTAATTTAGTATCATTTTGAGAAATTTAGTCATTATACTTATTTTATATTAGCCGAAAATACTGTACAATAAAAACAACTAAGTCTCTAATCACAATGAATTGGGGAGGCTACATGAACAATAGAGAGAATAACGTCGGATCGGATATCTGCGTCAATCTTTAGCTAAACATACTATTTTAAAATAGTTTTAGTTAAGAATGAAATCAACTTTTTTTTAATACAACAATTAGTCTAACTAATGCAAATCCACAAAATATTTACACATTGAAGTAACAAAAATAATCCTACTAAAAAACATTATATTTAATTGTAAATAACTTTATAAAAAATCATCCTTAAAATATGATCAATCTCATCAAGTGTACAATATGCATGTTTCATGTTTGTGAAATTGTGAATCCACATTAATTCTTTAAATATTAATACATACTCCTTGTAAAATATACATTTTAGAATATAGTGTTCTTGCAACGATTTAATACTAATGACATGCAAATGGAATTTAATGTCAAATAATATTAAGGGCGTGGATATAATTAACTCTTACTTTTTCTTTACTAATGAAAAGATAATTATTAAAGTAGGTATGAAGCTTTGTAGGTGGTAAAAGTTTGGTGTACATTAATGATTAAATTAGTTGTTTGCCATGTGGTCTTGCATTTCCCTGCTAAACAAATGCAATATCGATGGAATATTGTTTTCTAAAAAGAAAATGATGAAATTATATAAATATACCATTTTACAAAACATCTTTCAACTAAATCTATTAAAAAATCTTTTTTTCAACCAAATACATCTTCTGAAAAATCTTCTTTTAACTAAGTACATTTTTTTATGAAACTCTAGTCTAATTAGTCATTTGTTAATTCTAAAATATCATTGTTCTAAAAACTAATTTACACAGTTGAATTATCTTTTCCTCGTCGTGAGAGTTGGTGATGGTAGGTGTTCTGGGAAATCAGCAATGGTGGTTATGCGAGGAGTATGGAGCGGTTGCCGTATTTGTGGTGGAGGCAACGACGACTCCTTTCGTATTGCCAAATGTCATTCTTATCCAACCACAGAAAATTGATGATTTGTTTCAATTTTGTTTGCTGTTTTTATGGTATCTTTGGGTTTTAATTAACATTGAATTTTTATTTTAATTTTTGTGCACATTATGTGTTTGTTAAAAGGTCTCTTCAGGTAAACAAACTTTTTTTAAACAAATTTGAAAAAGATAAACAACATATCACCTAATTCCAAAGGTTATTATATTTTTTTTCACTTTCATTTGTTTATACAACATACGAAGTCAAAAATAGACTCTAAAATTCCATTGTCATTTGTTTACATGATGTTTTCATTTCCAAAAAATTCAGACATCATGACACTACATTAGTGCAAGGATATATAATAACATAAAAGATGCATATATCAAATTTTTGACAATATTTCAGTGAGGTAGCACCATCTTGTCTTCCCAAATCAAAGTTGAAGAACTAACAATCTTAAACAAGCCAGCAACACATAGCGGTGCATGTAAATTACATGGACCGTTGGTCTATCGGTGCATTTAAATTACATGACATGTACAGATAGCGGTGCATGTAATTTACATGCACCGATAGGCGGTCGGTGCATGTGAATTACATGCACTGTTGGTCTATCTGTGCATGTAATTTACATGCTGATCTATCGGTGCATGTAATTTACATGCACCGATAGGCAATCGGTGCATGTGATTACATGCACCGCTGAGTCTAATGGTGCATGTGAATTACATGCACCGATAGACTTATACTGTATTTAACCAAAAAACATAGTCTTTTTTATATATAATTTCGAATATGGAACACTTTTTCCTCATTAATTTTTTAAACCTTAACTTTTGATTTAATGAGGGTTTCAATAATATGATTGCTTCAACAGACAAGTGAATGTTTTAAATCTTGAAATTTATTCAAACTGAATGGTTAGTACATTGGAGACTTTGTGTGGTCAATGTTATGGAGCATAGAAATATGATAGACTTAGTGGCACATGCACCACTGTGCCTATCTAAAACAAGAAACACAAAAGCATCATCCAGTGGTGCATGCAAATTTCATGCACCGATAGACTCATGTACTATCGTGCATGTACCATATGCAACGCTAGATGCAAGTGGTACATATAGAAGGCTCATTATGTGATTTCAATATAAAAGATGTAAATTGGGAATTTCATACATCATAGAAGGCTCATGATGTGAAATAGCAAGCTAAAATAAGAAAGCAAGACTTAAGTCTAAAGGTGCATGTAAGTTACATGCACCACTGAGTCTATCAGTGCATGTAAATTACATGCACAGATAGACTCAAGAGCTGTCGTCGATAAACTCATGATTTGATGGTGCATGTAAATAACATATACCAATAGTTTCAATATCATACATTCTCAAAATTTTCATTCAAACATTGATCGAACATCTCAAATACATTATAATTTTGAGTTTCACATTAAAAATCTACAAACCGTCATTAAAATAAAATTGAAATTCATAATAAGCATAAACTTATAATTCAAACAATTGATCGAGCATCTCAAATACATTACAATTTTGTGTTTCACATTAAAAATCTACAGTCATTATAGTAAAATTGAAATTCATAAAAAATATAAAACAAATCAACACAATCGGTAAATGATGATAAATAGAAGAAGATGATTTTGTCTTCTTGCACAACCTTCTTTGTTTTTGTTTCTTCGCGACCAGTGCGCGCAGCTCCGACGCCATGGAAGGAGTGTCAACTTCCGATGACTGGCATTGGTGGTTGGGACAAGTGGCTGGTGTGAAGGTTGGAGACTAGGGTTTTGAGGTTGAAGGAGGTGATCAAAGGAAGACATAAGACAATTTTGGTCATTTTGACCAAAATTGGACCTAGTTGAAAGAATTTTTTTGGGTGACTGGGCGGAAAAATATTTTACATAATAGTACCTACCCAAAATTTCGCAAAAAAAAAATACACATCCTACCTATAAAAATTAATCTTTTTTGGGTTTTTAGTTGCTGGGTATGTGGCCCAACTAAAGTTAAGCACATAGGGCTTTAACCCTTCCTATTTATTCCCCAATCTGGCAGCCTACTTTGGAGAGTCTGATTGAGCGCATCTCTTCTATTTTGAACCCTGTAGGTACCCCTCTCTTCTTCTTTTGTGAGAACATCTGATAAATTCTCCTTCTCCTTGTTTCTGGTTAGAGCGTGAAAGAGATATTGTGCATCTCCTTCTCCAGAAAAATCTCTCTCTCGTTATTTGTTCCTTATGCTCTTTTTCTGTGTGATTCCTGTCGCTTTCTTTGTGGGTTCGGTGGGTTGAGCGTGGTCTGTTGTTCGGTTTCTTTGTGCTCCGGTGGTTTGGTGTAAGGAGGAGTGGTTCTGACCGTGGTGCTCGGTTTATGGTGTTGTGCGTTCGCTTGTTTTGTGATGTGCGTTCACTTGCTTTGTGATGTGCGTTTGCTTGCTTTGTGCAGCGGTGGGGTTCCTTGTGTTTCCAGTGATGTCTTCTGGTTTCTCTCGGTTTATGGTTTCAATCTGTGACGTATATTGGGGAAATCGATATCTTTTTTATTAGTATTATATATTTGCATTTTTAGGAATATATGATTTGCGAATTATGTCAATGGTTCGCAGATCGCAGACAAATGCCTTTCTGGAACGGGGATAACAGTTACCGTGGTAAAATTCAACGCTAAAATGGATGCGTAACTAGAACTGTGACATCATATTTGTAGCAGAACGGAACGACGATTTTGCGCCTCGGAACTGCCTTCGCGAACATTTTTAATTTTTTTTTCAAAATTTTCCAATTTTTTTATTTTTTCATTAATATTACCTAATTTTTATTTTTACTTTAAAAAAGTCTCGGCAATAATCGTGATAGTTACGCGAAATGTCAACATTCTATCAGTTTATGCGACTGTGTCGGCGAGCTATGGTTATATCTTGATTAATTTTTCTAAATTTTGAGCCAAAGTTGAAAGATTGTACTGTTCATGTGAATGGAATGATGCTTAACAAATTCACTGCTCTAGCCTTGTGAAAATCCTTTTGTAGCTCATTCTTGTTGTCAAAATTTCTCTCATAGTGTATCTCAGGAATCAAAATAACAATGGCTTCAAAATAAGTTTTATGTCGATCCGAGATTTGTAATCTCCGTCTTTAAGACAATAGTGCCCCACTATGGTGCTAACGGTTTGCTAAGGCAATTTGTCCCCCAAGATACAACGACTATGACTTGTCATATGAGCACTCCAAATCACAAGTCCCCAAACCACAAAGGTTCAAAGCACTCAATTTGATGAATAATAAATGCTCTCAAATTTCACTAAAAATATGATGTTGATTTCAAAAATCTGTATATAAAACAAGTGGGGATATGTTATATATATAGTGAACCAAAAATCAAGTGCAAAGGACATAATTTGGAGGCAATATTTGGCCGAAAATCGCATCTCAAACATGAATGGACATACCATTTCACAAAACAAATACAATGCTCGATCGATCGAGCTATTGTTCACAATACATACATTTGTTCTGGTCCGCTCGATCGATCGAGCAAGTAATTTAAATTCGCACTTTACGCTTTTTCCAACAATCCTCCACATGAATTAAATTAATGCATGTATGCAATTGAGTGCTTTGAGAAACTATTATGGTATCTGGAGAGATAGCTTGCGGCTTTGAATCTTCCATAGTAATATTCAATCGGATTTACTTGACTTAATAGTGAACTTATAGTCTTGAACTATTTAGTCGTTGGTGTAAACCAAAACAAACACACCATAACAATTCTAACATCCGTTTTGGTTTCTTACGGTTTTGCCCGTTTCGGCCATGGACCACGCTTGGCTTCATAAGTGCTTTTCTTTCTTTGAAGCGGCCATACTTCGCATTTACGTAGGTGATCTCCTAGAAGAGTGTCCCGCTATACTCCAACATATTCTAATATGTCTTAGGAATCATTAAAGGCCTTTTGGATATCCTCGTACCCCTTTTGCAGGCTACACCCCTATCATAGGAATGGGTCGGAGATTAATTCTCCAAGGTTTTTATACAATCTTGTAGTTTGGTTGTCCCTTTTGAACCTAGATATTGGGATCTCCAGTCACATATGTTGGGTATCCACCACGAGATTTTGATTATAGGGTTGTAAACACATTCCCCTCGATAAACTATATATTTGATCTCTAGGCAAGCCTTTCGTGAGCGGATCCGCAATATTTTCCTTTGACTTTACGTAGTCAATGGACATAATGCCATTTGAGATCAACTGTTTAATAGCATTGTGTCTACGACGTATATGTCTAGACTTACCATTATACATGCTACTTTGTGCCCTTCCTATAGCAGATTGCCTATCACAATGTATTTTAATTGCAGGCACAGGTTTTTCCCAACAAGGAATTTCTTCCAAGAAACTTCTAAGCCATTCGGATTCTTCTCCCGCTTTATCAAAACTATGAATTCAGATTCCATAGTGGATCTAGCAATACAAGTTTGCTTGATAGATTTCCACGACACTGCAGCCCCTCAAATGGTAAACACATAACCACTTGTCGACTTTGAGTCTTGAGTGTCCGATATCCAATTTGCATCATTGTATCCTTCCAATACAGCAGGATATCTTGTATAGTACAATCCATAGTTCAGGGTGTATCTTAGATATTTAAGTACCATCGTCAATGCCTTTCAATGGTCATTGTTTGGATTGCTCGTGAATCTACTTAGTTTGCCAACCGCATATGCAATATCAGGACGTGTACAGTTCATAAGATACATGAGACTACTAATTATCCTTGAGTATTCTAATTGCATGACAGAGTCTCCTTTATTTTTAACCAAATGTAGATTCGGGTCATAGGGTGTTTTTACAGACGACGTATCATTCGCGAGAAATTTCTCGAGTATTTTCTCAACATAATGAGACTGCGATAATACTCGTCCTTCGGATATCTTGGAGATTTTAATTCCAAGTATCACATCAGCTTCACCCATGTCTTTCATTTCAAAATGTTTTATTAACATTTTCTTTGTTCCAGTGATGGTTGCTTCCCACTATGAGCATATCATCAACGTACAAGCATACTATTACATATGCTTTAGGCTTGTTTTTCATATAAACACATTTGTCACACTCGTTAATTTTGAAATCATTTGACAACATAGTTTTGTCAAATTTTTCATGCCATTGTTTTGGCTCTTGCTTAAGCTCATACAATGACTTAGCGAGTCTACACACCTTTTTCTCTCGTCCGGGAACAACAAACCCCTCGGGTTGTTTCATATAAATTTCCTCATTGAAGAATGCCATTTTTACATCCATTTGATGTATCTCTAAATTGTTTAGAGCAGCGATATCAATGATCACTCTAATGGACGTAATTCTCGTGACTGGTGAATATGTATCAAAGTAATAAAGGTCTTCTATATCCCTTTGCCACGAGTCTCGCCTTGTACTTATCAATTGAACCATTGGACTTATATTTTCTTTTAAGAATCCATTTGCATTCTAATGGTTTACTTCTAGTTGGAAAGTCTACCAATTCCCATGTGCGGTTTTGCATTATGGATTCTATCTCACCATTAATAACCTCTTTCCACATAGGAGCATCAGGGCTAGATAAGGCGTCACTAACCGATCTTGGTTCATTGTCCAACATATATGTCATGAAGTCAGGATCATAAGTATTAGCCACTTTGGTTCTCTTGCTACGTCGTGGTTCTACTTCCTCAATAGAGTCACGGTTAGCGTCTTCATACACCCTTTTCTTAGAGCTTATTTCCTTCTTAGTTTTGTAAGGAAATACTTCTTCAAAAAATACCACATTTCTTGATTCCATGATTGTACCTTCATGCACATCACTTATTTCAGATTTATTTACTAAAAATCGATATGCACTACTATTGTTAGCATAACCAATAAATACATAATCTATTGTTTTAGGCCCGATTTCACTTGCTTTGGTTTTGGTACTTCTACCTTAGCCAAGCACCCCCACACTTTCAAGTATTTGTAGGAAGACTTGTGACCTTTCCATAATTCATAAAGAGTTTCATCCTTACTTTTGTGTGGTATTTTGTTTAGAATGTAGTTGGCCGACATGATTGCTTCCCCACACAAGTTTTGTGGTATTCCAGAACTTATCAACATAGCATTCATTATCTCTTTTAGAGTACGATTTTTACGTTCGCCAATACCATTTGATTGTGGTGAATAAGGGGCAGTGATTTGGTGAATAATGCCATACTCAGTGCAAAATTCTTCAAACGGTGCTCCATATTCTCCTCCTCTACCGCTTTGAACATTCTTTATCTTTTTGCTAAGTTGATTTTCAACTTCATTCTTGTATTGTTTAAATACCCCCAAGCCCTCATCTTTGCTTCTTAGCAAATAGACGTAACAATATCTCGTACAATCATCAATGAAAGTAATGAAGTACTTTTTCCCACCTCTAGTTTCCACAAGCTTTAGATCACATAAATCCGTATGAATTAATTCAAGAGGTGTCGTGGTTCTTTCAATTGAATGGAATGGCGGTTTCGTTAACTTGGCATCGACACAAGTCTCACACTTATGTTTCAAGTTAACATTCATTTGAGGCAATAAGTTTAACTTCACTAATTTGTTAAGTGAACCATAATTTACGTGACCTAAATGATCATGCCATAAATTACAATACTCAATCAAATAAGTAGAATCATTCACTTTATTGCTTTCAAATTGACGTTTAACCGTCATTACATTCATTTTGAATAGGCTTTATCCATAAAGCCTTTTCCTACAAAAACTCCATTTTTTGTAGAGTACAATTTTTTCAGATTCTAAAACTAGTCTAAAACCCGCCTTGACTAGAGCCGATCCGGATATCGGGTTCTTTCGGATGGCGGAACATGTAGGACATCAATCAAAGTCAATTCCTTTCCCGAAGTCATCTTTAGAACCACCTTCCCTAGTCCAATTACCGGAGATGTAGTGAAGTTTCCCATATAGAGTTGGCGCCCACTTTTTGGACTGTAAGTGGAGAACATGGCCTTGTCCGAACACAAATGTCGGGTTGCACCAGAATCGACGAACCATTCCATAGGATTGTCCACCAAGTTCGCTTCAAAAACCACAGCGGTTAGCATTAGACCATTCAAGTCATCCGAGATCCGATCATGTTCGGTCATATTGACTTGATCTTTTGCTTTCCCATGAGTGTCTTTGTTACGACAATCCTTTGCCATGTGATTGTGCTTTCCACACATATAGCATTTTCCTTTGAACTTTTTCGCCTTGCCAGTTTTGGGCCGTACCGTCAAACTTAGGGTTTGATCCGATTCTTTGTTCAACTAGGTTAGCCCGTGGTTCCATTTGAAACCTACTCGCCTTCCTCTCGGAAACTTTGTTGTTCTCCTCAATTCGTAATCGAACCACAAGATCTTCAAGACTCGTCTCCTTTCGTTTGTGTTTCAGATAGTTCTTGAAGTCCTTCCACATAGGAGGCACTTTCTCAATCATAGCGGCTACTTGTAATGAATCACTTAGACTCATTCCCTCCCCATGAATGTCATGCAAGATCACTTGTAGATCTTGCACTTGCGCCATCATAGGCTTGGTATCAATCATCTTGAAACCAGGAACTGTCCAACTATGAATTTCTTCATGCCGGCATCCTCGGATTTGTACTTCTTTTCCAGCGATGCCCAAAGTTCCTTTGCTGTTTTCAAGACAATAAATGTTATATAATTTATTGTCTAACCCATTTAGGATGTAGTTCTTGCATATGAAGTCGCTTTGATTCCATGCATCCAGTGCCACCCTCTTTTGGGTGGCAGTCTCTCCTTCTCCGGCCTTAAGACAATATTGCACAGCTATCGTGCTAACGATTTGCCATGGCAATTTGTCTCCCAAGATACAACGACTATGACTTGTGATAGAAGCACTCCAAATCACAAGTCCTCAAACCACAAAGGTTCTATTTGATGAACAACAAATGCTCTCAAATTTCACTAAAATCTATATATAAAACAAGTGTGGATATGTTATATATATAATTACCCAAAAAAAAAGTCCAAAGGACACCATTTGGCGGCAATATTTGGCCAAAAATCGCACCCTAAACATGAATGAGCATACCATTTCACAAATCAAATATAGTGCTCGATCGATCGAGCAAGATTCTCGATCGACTACTGTTCACAATACATAAATTTTTTTTGGTCCGCTCGATCGATCGAGCAAGTAATTTAAATTCACAATTTACGCTTTTTCCAACAATTCTTTGCTTAATAGTGTATCCTTTGGTTATCCAATTGGAGTATATTATGTTTCATTCACTTGTTATGTTTCATTCACTTGTTATGTGAAGTGAAGAGATTTCCTGATTTATTGGCTTTTCTTTTCTTTAGGTGAAATTTATGGTTGTTGCTCTTAGTTGAGCAAACTTTGAGTCAGAAGGATTCCCCTTTTCAATTAAAAGCATCGGAACACTTTTTATCCTCTAGTTGGGACCTAGAAAGCTGTGTTTCTTGGCTTAGGAATCAAGTATAAAGGCATAGTTCGCGTCAATGTGCTGGATTCTCCTGTTTTGGTGCTGACTTTGTGTTCTTACATTATGGTTTTATTCAGGGAAATGATGCTTAGTAAGGCAATTTTGAGATTTTGGTTGGTGGTTTTGATTTTGAATAGTTCAGAATCTTGATTTTGAATAGGTCTAGCATACTTCATCTCCAAAACGCTTTTATTCATATTTTTCATAATGAATCTATGACATCATCCCCACAGTGCTCTTGTTTAAACTGAGTAGAATCTCACTTAAGTTTGATTAATTTTGATCAATTATTTGTTCATATATCACGTCTGCAGTTCACTTTGTGATTCTTTGGTTTTACTCGTGCCTTCATTAGCAGGAGTAGAGCCACGATTATAATTTTGGAGTGACAATTTTTTTAAAAAAATATTTAAAAAAAGAAAACACTTTTAAAAAAAAAATGTATAAACATAAATAAAAATTTGACTTACAGCCCCGCAACCTCTCCGTCCTCCCCTGTCTATGAGTGACATTTGGTGCTACCTTCGAGACAGTTTCAAACCCGCTTATTCAAGTGCAGATTGAGATGAGTAGCATGTCCTTTTTATCCAAGAGTAGACAGAAATTATTATGCTCGAGAATTGTAGGACCTTGTTTGCTGTCAATGGTTGGTGGGGGTAAAAACGACCTTAGCATATGCTCTCTTGAAATGACCAACTCGTAATCCATGCATGTATTTTGATATTTGTTTCATTCAAGATTAACTAACTCAACTGTCCCCTGTCGTAGTTTCGAGTTTTTCTCTTGCATATGTATAAATAAAAATGTTCCATCTCAATCAAATTTAATATTTTTCTGTTGTACGAATGCCTTAAATGAATTGTGTGTTAGTGGTTACCGTTTGTATTGTATCATAATGAGCGGGAGGTAGTGACAAATAACTATCTCGTTGTTTATCAAGTAGGCAAATTATATTATGTGGTTTGAAAATAGGCATTTTACCTATTGTGGTTGTGAAAATAGACATTTATCCCCTTATAGTTTGTGAATAGGCGTGAAATACACCCTACACATTGGGGTAAACTGCCTATTTTGTAAACCACATGGAGGTAAAACGCATATTTTCACAAATCACAGGGGGTAAAATGTCTATTTTCAAACCAAATGGGGTAAACTGTCTTTGGTATACCACAGGGGTAAAATGCATATTTTCAAACCACATTGGGGTAATCCGCCTATTTGAAGAACCATAGGGGGTAATCCGCCAAAAACCCCTAATGAGTAGCTTAAATCATAGTTGGCATCTCTTTTCCAATTTTCATGGTTCGGCAACAAGGTCGATATTGATCTATTTTTATGAAATGATTGCGGTTATTATCACAGATTTTTTTTAAAATTGAAAATAAAAATAACGAGAAAATTTGAAAATTTGTGGACAAATTTTTAATGAAAAAATAAAAAAAAATGGAAAGAAATTAAAAAAAATTAAAAAAATGTTCTGCAATGGTCACGATGGCCGCAAAATTTCCGACATTCCATAGAAATGGTGTTATAGTTACACAATCAATTTTGCCTAGAGCTTTATCGCTATAGTTGCCGTTCCACAACCGCGTCGACGAACCATGATCCTAATAAAATTTTGCAGAAATTAAAGTGCATAATGTCTGATTTTTTTGCTGGGTTTTTTATCAACTCTTCTAAGCCTTCAAAATAGCGAGTATTACGGATGTCTCCAAAGGGAACGATAATTAACTCTTGTTGAAACATTAGAGGGAAGTATATACCTGAAATTAGTTATATTTTATATAAGAAGTGATGTACTTGACTGGTTTCTTGGCAAGAGATAAGAACATAAGTTGAGAAGAAAAGGAGCAATTGAACTTAACATGGGTCGGTCATTATTTTAACACCCCTCATTTCTTTTGCCAATTCATTCTCACAACGATTTTTTTATCAAGTAAAACTTTTTTCTCAGTTAGTTTTTTTCTATTTCTTCATGGACAGATCTCAGTAATACTGACATTTGGAAAAGGAGAAGACTATGACCCTGCACCTAAGAAGGAATAATTGAATCTCTCAGTGGCAATTTCTATATTGCATCTGAAAATGTTGAACTCGGGGCGTCTCCTCGTAGAAAAGTTTCGACTCTTACGGGTGTAAACCGTGGCGTAGCATCGAATATCAGGAAACGAGAATCTAATGTTAGATCTGATGATCTAAATTTGATTTGGATATGTAGGTCCACATAAAAAGTGGACCAAATACATTCAAATCAAATTTGGACCTTTCAATCTAGCATAATGACATATATTGAATTCATCCTATTACAGATCTTTGAATCTAGCATAATGGTTTGTGTGAGAGTTATGTACCCTCCAATTCATCAGATATGTTGTCGTCTGATTTAATTACGAATCTTTTGCATTTCATTTGTATTCTAAGCATGGGCGGAGCCATTCTATAGATTAGAGTGAGTTCTAGTCTCATGCAAAATTTTTTTTTGAAAAAAAATAATAGTTACTTTTCAGAAATTTAGTTTTTTAGCCCAACCCTCTAAGGGGTGTTTGCGATTGCTTTTCAAAACTGTTTATCCGATTTTCAGAAAAAAGCAGCGTTTGAATGTTTTATTTCATTGCTTATCTAAGAATAAGTAGATAAGCATGTAATGAGATGTTTTTCACTGCTTTTACTTGTGTGTTGACAATTTTGTATCAATTTGAAGTTCATTAAGCTTGTTTTTTTTATATTTTAATAGCAAAACTCAATGATTTTGCTTAAAAGTAATTTTTCCAACTTTAAACAAAAAAAAACATAAAAATACTTTGAATAAATAATTGCAAACACCCTAAATCATGATAGATGTTTAGCTCAGCCAACCCCATATAATTTTGAATCCTGCTTTGCACTCGGTGTCATTTCAATTATTTGTGAAATAAATTCAAAAATCTATGTAGCTTTTCTATATAAGTAAATAATGGCATTTTTATTAATTTTATATGTATTTATTTTTACTCAAATATAGATTATTAAATACCCGATTATGAAATCATTTGATTATGTAATCATTTTGTTTTAATATGCAAGCGATAAGGGGCACGCAAGAGATGTGGTCACACAATTTTCTCATGGTGAGTGACCCCTTTTTCAAGCCAAAATGTGACGTATTTCTCAAGACGGCGGCTTCAATTATTTTTTGAATTTATATAATATCGTTTAATCGGATTCAATTATTTATAGAAGCATTACTAATTTAATTGGATCCGGTAAGAATCTTAACTCCTTAGCCAGATTTAGCTACTCAATATTTATAATTATATTACATAAACTATCAACATAATTTATATGAAAAAATTAGATTTTTATGCAACAATAAAAAAATTCGTACGTATAGTTTATAGCATATGTTAAAGAGCTTGTGCAAGTTTTAATTCAATATTTAACTTGAGTTTCCATGGATTTCGGTCATTTCACAAGAGCGAGATGACGACCGAATAAGACTCGAAGTTATACGCAAAGATTTAGAGTTCAAGTGGATTAAATAGGATATTCTAACCGATAGAAGCGCTTGGATAAGGCTGACGCATATGTCCGACCCGACTTGATTCTTTCTATTGTTCATGTAGTCTACCACAATTAATTGAGATTAAAGGCTTAGTTGTCTTTGTTGTTTATATTATAGTCAATTAATTTGCCTTATGAAAAGAAGATATCACTCAATTTCTATTTCTATGAAATAATTTTATTTATGGGATTTCAGCCATCTTTCTTCATTGAGAAATACAAATTTGTGTATTTTACTAGTTCTATATTCCAAATGCAAACGTCAAACGTAGCAAAAGATTTCGCATAATTAAGTAGCAAGTTAATATAAAATTTTAAATCAATTAATTAAAACATGGTAGTTACATATTCATTTCATATTTTTCAAACAATAACTATATTGCCTCAATATAAATGCCAATTTTTGAAATCTATATATGGTGAATTACCTATAGACTCCATCTAGTTTGAACAATAATGAATTTCATCCATCTAGTTTAAACAATAACGTCTATCTCCTTTGCTATGTATTTTTATGTCAAATCATATGAGAGACAATTATAATTGTTCATATATCTATTACAAACTATAGGGTTGCGATACTGTAATGCGGCTATTCTATAGGGCGTCCATACATTATGTTCAACCTAGATGTAAAAAATTATAATAAATCTTTTCTACATTGATGCATCTGTAATTTTTTTTTAATCTGTATATATTTAAGAAAATAATATTTCCAATAAGTTACCGAATTCTTTCAAAAATCCGACCAAACATCATAGGTATGATGTTCAAGTATACTTTGCAATAAAGCTTTTCAATACTTTGAGAACCCTTTTCAATGAGACGCATTTTAAGTCATTACCAAACAAGAAATTGTGATCTAACTAATTAGTTATGGGTAATAGCATGGACAAGTTAATGCCGTGCAGACAACCTACAAAGATTATTGATCACACAATCCTTGCCTTTACTTGTTGCTCATCTTAATAAATATATATATTTGTGTACAAATACAAATAAGATTGATATTAATTATAATTAGGTTTGAAATGAATTCTTATAACTCGAGTACTTTTCTTGCAGTTGGTCTGTTACTCTGTGGCGTACTGGTGATTAATATTGTTAGAGCCCAGGAAATAAAGTTCGAAGAAAACTATGATGTTCAATGGGGAAACGATCATGTTTTGACCATCAATCAAAGGAAGAGAAGTTCAGCTTTCTATGGATAAGTATTCGGGTTATACACTAGCCCCCCTTTTTTTGTAAAATAGTTTATTTATTCATATGTTTGAATAGGGCGGAGACAAAGGAAAAATTAGGAGCTGCCATTAAGGCAGATCCAACGACCTCAATATATTTGTGTTTTGCTGTAAGGGCTCATGATCCAGAATCTGAACTTATCGAAGGACGAAAGTAAAGAGCCAAAAGTCACTTCAAGTGTATTTGTCTTAATTAGAGTCATGCATGTTAAGTATTATATTCAAAGGTATTTGTCTTAACTAGAGTCATGCATGTTAAGTAATTAGGTTCAAGTGTTTTTGTGTTAATTAGATTCATTCATGTTAAGTGTTAGAAAATCTTTAAATAGTTGCATGTATTATCAAAGCAAGTGAGAGACATGAAAGATATTAATCGTTTTGATTATTAGTGAAGATGGATTTCTTCTGATTAATTCAATTGTCATTTGGTGGATTCCTAGACATTGAATCATACACAAATTATACTAATCTTAGGTGGATTCCTTTGAAAAGTATAAGTCACTAAAAATTCTACGGATCCAAGTTCCCATCATCTGTTCCACAATCGACCACTACTTCTAGACAATTCTCCACGCACTGTGAGCTATCCCTCTCAAAGCATCATTTAACGGTATCAGCTCATCCAATAGGCTCAACGCATTTGTACTCGTTGATGTTGGAGTCAGTCCGGCATCGAAAAACCTGGAGACAAGGGCTATATGTATAGGGGACACTGTGCATATGTATATAAATATATATGCTGGCACACACACAAGATTGTTCGAAAGTAGATGTGTGATTCCATTTTTCTTTTTAAATATGTTTTTCTTTTAATCACTTTTATAAATCAAATAGAATATGAAATACGTATATATTAATATAGGGGCCGGATTTGGATCGAAGCTAAGGTATGGATCAGGATTCTTTTACATGAAGATCAAGCTACCTGCCAAGGACTCTGCAGGAGTTGTCACAGCCTTCTACGTATACTTTCATATGATTCGCATCTTCAATTTAATTTACTATCTATTTCACTTTTTCCCTCATTAAACTTTAAATAATTATATGTCTAAATATTCATAGCTCCACCATATTTTTAAATATATATACACACACACATATGCAACCAATATGTGTAGCTCGAATTTACTAGTTGGTTAATTAATAGGTAATTTCAAAACTGGTCCCATAAATTATTGATTTTCCCAATAATAGTCTCAAATTTTAAGAACTAAATATTTTTAACAAATTTAACATCACATAAATTAATTTTTTTTAATAAAAGTAGTCAGGTAATTGAATATAGAGCGGTTTGATACCACTTATGATTAGAAACAAAAGTTTGGGACTAGTGTTGATTAAAAAGAAAAGTTTGGGACAATTTTTTATTAAAAACAATTTTCGTGGGATATATTTGATTAGTTCTAAAAGTTTGGGAATAGTATTGCAAATATCCACATTCTATGAGACAATATTTGAAATTTACTCGTAATTATTTGACAGCTTACAGGATGATGTTTACTACTATTTTTTGAAATCTTTTGCCAATGGATTTGCTGTATAATAAGTAAACTAAATATGTATTTTTTGAGTTATGTGAACTTAAATAATTTTCAAGTTAAATAATCACTTCACTTAAAAAGCTAGAATTTATATTTTATTTTTTGGTCCTATAATGCTTTAAGACCCTATATCAATTTTTCTGATGCCATTATATAGCTGACTTCAAATGGGAAAAACCATGACGAACTGGACTTCGAATTCCTTGGGCAATAGAGAAGGTAAACATATCACACTACAGACCAATGTGTTCATCAATGGTCAAGGAAATCGAGAGCAACGAACCCTTCTCTGGTTCGATCCCACCGCGGATTTTCACTTTTACAAAATACTATGGAACCAATACCAAATAGTGTAAGTTAGACACGAACCCTAATCGTAATATCTTAAATATTTATCTTTTTTTATCCCCTGGATCATAAAATTAAGATAAAATCACGACCAAACTATAATGATATTTACTATCTCAGGTTCTATGTGGATGATATCCCGATAAGGGTATTCAAGAACAACACAAATATCGGGGTAATGTACCCAACTCACGGCATGCAGTTAGAAGCCAGTTTGTGGGATGGAGATAGTTGGGCAACAGATGGAGGACAAACGAAGATTAATTGGTCCAATGCACCATTCAAGGCCAATTTTCAGGGTTTCGGTATTGGTGGATGCCCATCACCACCAACTTCTTCTGTAGCTCATTGCTATTCCTCTGATTACTGGTGGAATCACAGTAAATTCTGGACGTTGGATCATAATCAGCAGAAGGCATATGAAGAAGTTAGGAGAAAATACATGAATTATGATTATTGTGCCGATAGGCCTAGGTATCCTCATACTCCTCCCGAGTGCATTTAATTAATCAATCAGTATTAGCAAAATTTTCACGATAGTTTATCGGGCATTAATATATTTATATATGTTAGTATATAATATGTTTATTGATGATACTCTATACACACACGCAGATGGGCTTTTATGTTTTTATTTGGAAATTACACATTTATATCACTTTTCAAATAATCTTTCATCTACTAAAATATTTTCTTGTCAACTGATTACATCTTTTGAAAAAAATTCTTTCAAATAATTCCAATTTTTCGAACACTAACTAATTAATCCATTTTCATGACTTAATTACCCCTGTTGCAAGAAAAAAAAAACCATCATAACAATTAACGCAATCTCAACTCCTCACATAACTGTTATCGTTTCCCAAAATTCTTTTAATCTAATTTATTGAGCAGCTAATTTTGATCATGTTGTTATTCGTTTACAGATTTTAGATTGATCGATCTTTTATATATTCAATTAACTGTAATCTGATCAAATTTTCATGAGCTTTTTATCGTTAACTCGGATGGATACCGAAATCATGATTCTTTTGAAACTTATAGAGGAAACATTGGTTTTGAATGTTAATTCAAGTTTCGGATTCAGTGATTTAATAAGCTGTGCATATATTAAGTAGGGCGATTTCAATGATGATGAATTTGTTTCCAGTACTCAATCGTTTGGCACCCTAATTGTTGTTTGAGTAATGTGATTGATATGATAAATATGTTTTTTGTTGTGTAAGATGATCAATCTTTGTTTGTTGACAATGCATGTTGTTGATTGTAATGCTTCATTGTTGAGGTCTGTAGGTGAATGTGGCGGTATTTCATTGATTGTGTCTAGAGGTGCATGTGACATACATGCACCGCTAGACATAATTTGTGATGCCTGGACTTAATTATCTTAATTAATTGGAATGGAATGTGTTGGTTAATGGGTAATTATTGATGAGTGTCATTTTGCTTTTGGACTCGAGCTTGAGATAAACCGAGTATAATTAAATTATATGATGAAAAATTGTCATATAAATTGTGAAATTGATTCGTTTATAGTGCATTAGACATTTATGGGTTGAATTGTAAATTGAATTAAGGAAATGATTAAAATGATCATTAGTGAATTGTGGTGAGATTTGATGTGAAGTAAAGTTGGGGAATAAATAATTATTGGGTGAAATTTGCAATGTAAGGGACTAAATGGCAAAATGCTAACACGTTTCACCACAACTCACATAGAGATGTCAAACGGGCCGTGCCGGGCTGGCACGACCCTTTAAGGAGACGGGCCGTGCCTGGCACGGCCCGTCTCCTTATTTGGGTGGCCCGGCACGGCCCATAGGCCCGTGGCTTATGGGCCGTGCCACGGGCCGTGCCGTGCTGGCACGGCCCAAATCAATTTATTTTTTTTTTCATTTTTTTTATTTTTATTTATTAAATATAATAATATTATATTTAAATATAGATTGGCACAATATACTTATAAAATCAAAATTTATTGACTACGAATTGAAAAACTACAAATTACATTGAACAAAAGAAAATAATAAATTTCAAAAGAGTTTAAAAAATATGCTAATTTTCTTCATTTTCATCCGAAGAAACATCATGTCCTCCCAAACCTTGTAAGCAGCTATCAGCATCCAACCAATCCTTTAAAAGAATACACATCTCCACAGTGTTTGGTTTCATTCTACTTCTTTTTTCATCAATGACTCTTCCACCTGCACTAAAACAAGACTCCGATGGAACTGTGGATATCGGAGGAGTTAGTAGATCACGTGCCATTATGGAAAGTACTGGCCAAAGTCTAGCATTGTCTTTCCACCATGCCAAAACATCAAAAGTTTCTAACTCTTGTTCACTGAAATTTATGACTTGGTTTAGATATAACTGAAGCTCAGTAAATGAAGATGTATTAGAACTAGAAAAAGCGGAAGTAGTGTCTTATCTTCTTCTTAACATTGTCCACACAGAACCCTTACCACTACTACCACCACTACTACCACTTTCTCTTACTGGAGTTGCTCTAGAATTATGTAACGAATCATATAAAGAAAACAAAGCAAACAAACATTTATTAATGCGCTCTTTCTCTTGATTAATATTAATATTCTCATAAGCCATGTTGGTGTAATAAGATTCTATTATAATTTCTACACTATATAATTTTAATCTAGGATCCAGAATTGATGCCAAGCAATTCAAAATGAAGCTCAAGTGGTTTCAATCCATCTTGCACACACAAATTTAAAATATGACATGAACAACGAATATGAAAAAGATCACCATTTAAAATTGGTTTCAAATAAGTTTTTAATATAGTAATTGCAGCAGTATTATTAGTTGCATTATCAAATGAAATAGAGAAGATTTTATTACTAATATTATATTCATTAGTAACTTGCATAATGGCATTGGAAATAACTCCACCCGTATGAGGCCAATCAATTTTTGTGAAACCTAAATTTTTTTTATGTAACACCCAGTTATCGTCATTCCAATGTCCTGTAATACAGAGATATGATGCATTGCCAAGATAAGTTGTCCAAATATCACTTGTTAGTCCTACTTTCGATGAAAGATTACCTAAATACGTAATTAAATTTGCTTTATATTCATTAAAAATTGTGAATGCATCCGATTTAATAGTATTCCTTGAAAATCGTTTATGTTGAGGTTGCAAACCTAAATGAATATAATTAGTGAATTTGGCGTCCGCCCCCATTGAAAAAGGTTTCTCCGCCCATACGATGTATTTGTGGCGATCGATCGCCACCCCTGCATTTTGCTTACTGCCTCTAGGCGATCGATCGCCTTTTTGTGGCGATCGATCGCCACCCCTGTATTTTGCTTACTGCCTATAGGCGATCGATCGCCATTTATGTGGCGATCGATCGCCTGGTTAAAAAAAAAAAGAAAAAAGAAAAGAAACAGTGTCGTGCCGTGCCGTGCCAGCCCACGGGCTGGCATGGCTTGGCCCGGCACGGCCCATACTCCGGGCCGTGCTTGGCACGGCACGACACTGTAGCAAAACGTGCAGTGCCGTGCCGCTCCGCGTCGTGCCGTGCCCGTGCCGTGCCTCGTGCCGTCCGCTCTGTTTGACATCTCTAACTCACACACTCAATCTCTGCACACTTTTCACACACTAAAAGGGGCGATTTCTACCATTCCCCTATTTGGAGTTCTTATCTTACATTTTCAAATAGTAATGCTAGTAGAATTGCTAAGATGTTGCTTGGAGTAAGCTTATTCAAGTTTTAATGATGTTTTTATTTGGGTTTGAAGTGATTTTGTTGGTGTATGATTTTGGAAATCTTAATATTTGTTAATTTTGGTTAATCAAATGGTTGTAGTTGTGTTGGTGGAGGTTTTGAATATGGAGGATGTGAATTTGTGGGTTATGTGCTTTTGGTAAAGGAAAAATGGAGCTTTAATGGTGATTTTCGATGTTATGCAGCGACTGGTCGATCGCTAGCAATTTAGCGATCGATCGTAAGAGGTCGTAACATTAGGTGAGAAATCTGATGCCTACTGATCGATCGGGAGAACCGAGCGATCGATCGGTGGTCGCGGTGCATAGCAAAATTGCATTTTTAGGTGGCTACCGATCTATCTGTAGGTAAGGACCGATCGATCAGTAGAAGGAAATTTTGAGAAATTTATTATTTTGGGAATTTGTGAGATATAATCTTTTATAGTTGATTTTGATAATGATTATGATATTTTGGGAAGCTTTAACAATGAATAAGGTTGTATGAATTGAACCTTAGAAGATATGTACTACTTGAAAATTAATTGATAACTCAAAGGAATAGATGATAAAATGGGATGTTTTGAGTAGTATGGAGTACGAAGAATTATGATTGGTTATGATAGGATGCATGACAAATTTATGTGATATGATGAGATTGTTGATGATTGTTGCTAAGATTTTCATATTGAAATGATATTCAATATAGATATTGTACGAGCATTCGGTTGTCGAGGATGCTAAATCACGTTGTCGAACTTAAGGTACGTAGTGACGTACGAACATGATATACTATAAAGTAATTACATATTCATATATTCTTGTATTGTTAAATGTAATGATTGAATGTGTGTGAAGTATGCCATATGTGATGGTGAATACATAATTGTACGTGATCCGAGTATACGAGTAAAGAAATGAATAGGTGTAGATATGTGGTATAGTGGATACATAATTGTACGTGACCCGAGCATACGAGTTGATTATTGATGCCTTGTGCATAATCCATGTGAGGTATTATTGAGAATGAGATAGATTGATAGACAGGATTTCCCGAGCTATGAAATTGTTTATGTGTAAGCATAAATAATAGATTTGGGTGTATTGAATTTACCGTACTGATGAATATCATGATTTGAATAACAATACTGAACTTTATTTTATGAAAAAGTGTGAGGTTGAAACAGGTTGAAACAGGAACAGTTCGCGGAAGGTATATGGATTCGGAATCTTGTACATGGAGTACATCTTTATATATTTTCAATAATCTTAAATTGTGATTATGATATTTATGCATTTTTATGAGTATGATTATTGTGATAAGATATGCTCACGCGTCTGGGGGTTGTCTCTGTTGAAACATGTAATGTAGGTACGACATTGGCTTTGAAAGTGAGGTCAAAAAAGTGAATGATGATGCTCTTAGGAATGAGGTACCAGCATTGGTATTGGTAACTTGTTATACACGTAGAATTTTATTTATTTAATGCTCTTCTGTGAGCATAGAGATATGTGTATATGTGTTGTATAAACGTCCTTGGCATTTCACTTTTGATTTAAGAGTAAAAGTGCATGATGAATTGGAATATAATCAGTGCATTACAAAGTGCATACATATGTAAATTGAGTTGCGTGGGGAATCGAGTTTTAAGGGATTATGTCGAAAATTTATATGGAAGTCATGCCATATTTAAGAAGCATGTAATGAGAATCTCATAATGTGGATAATGTATACACAATTAAACCCACTAATGACGAGATTATGAGTTGGGGTCTTACACAATTGCACGTGTATAAATTTCTTGACATAGTCAAGAGGTATATGCAATATGCATGCACCTCTGCACGTGATTTGCATGCATCAATAGACTCAGGTGGTGTACATATATTGACAGAACAAATTTGCAGTTCACCATCAGGTTCAGGATTTGATTCTGAATATCGAAACCCCAAGGAGAAGTTGTTGCTATGTTCTGGATGGTCATCAATTATTAGTAGGGTGGGTCAAGTGTTTAGAGGTGGTGTTGAAGAGTTTCGAAGTGAGTTGAGTAAATATTCGATGGAGGTTGGTTTTGATTACAACTACATGAAAAATAATAAAGATAGAGTAGTTGATGAATTTGCTAGGAAGCACGTTGATGGGTGTGGTTGGTTTGTTAGTGCCAATATTTCACGTGTAAATGGTTTTTTCTACATAAAGAAATTGAACAACATTCACACTTGTGGTCTACGAGTCATGAAAGACAAATATAAAAGGATTGTTTCAGGTTAATATCAGAAATTAATTGCGAACGAGTCAGTTCCATACTTCCAATCCAAACTTTTCTGATATGTCTGTAATGGAGTTAATGAAAGAGAATGGATTGGATATCACGTACATTAAGGCATGGAGAAGTGTGAATAATGCTAGGTCTACTGCTTTTTGGAAATTATGATAAGTCTTTCCAGGAGTTGAAGTGGTACATCGATGCGGTGAAGACGACTAATGTTGGGAGTTTTGTAGAGCTTGAAGTTGACTACTGTAACCGATTCATTTGTTTGTTTGTGTCATTTCTTTCTTCTATGGGAGATTTTAAATTTTGTCACCATATGTTATTTCTTGATGGAACTTTTTTGAAATCCCGTTTCAAGGACATTCTTCTGTTAGCTACTGTGAAGGATGAGAATCAAGGTGAGATGCAACAATATTATAAACATTCATGAAACTGAGATTCGATGCATGTAATATACATGTATCATTTGAGTCTATAGGTGCATGTTTATTACATGCACGTATTGTCTTAAGGCTACTTTAACATAAAAAATAGATACATGCTCCAATGGTTTTAATTTATTCCTGCGGTGTAAACGCAGTGGACTAGATTTTAATAAGTTGGTGCATGTAATATACATGCATCATTTGAGTCTATCGGTGCATGTTAATTACATGCACCGATAGACTCAGGCTAAAAAATTAAAAACATGCTCCAATGGTTTCAATTCATTAACGCGGTGTAAATGCAGCAGCCTGAGATTTTAATAAGTTGGTGCATGTAATATACATGCACATTCCGAGTCTATATGTGCATGTTAATTACATGCACTGATAGATTCAGGCTACTTTAACCAAAAAATTAAAACGCTCCAATGGTTTCAATTTATTCATAGTGTAAATGCAGCAAACTAGATTTTAATAAGTTGGTGCATGTAATATATATGCATCATCTGAGTCTATCGGTGCATGTTAATTAGATGCACCGATAGACTCAGGCTACTTTAACCAACATGCTCCAATGGTTTCAATTTGTTCATGCGGTGTAAATACAACAGACTAAGATTTTAAAAAGTTGGTGCATGCAATATACATGCACTATCTGAGTCTACCGGTGCATGTTAATTAACATGCACCGATAGACTCAGACTACTTTAACCAAAAAATTAAAAACATGCTCCAATTGTTTCAAATTGTTCATGAAGTGTAAATGCAGCTTATTAAGATTTTAATAAGTTGGTGCATGCAATATACATGCACCATCTGAGTCTATATGTGCATGTTGATTAACATGCACCGATAGACCCAGGCTACTTTAACCAACAAATTATGCTCCAATGGTTTCAATTTTTTCAAGTGGTGTAAATGCAGCATTCAACAGTACATATGTATTATAGACACAAGCACTTACATTAACATAGAAATAGTTTAAAAATCCTAGTTTAATGATTACCATATTTTGGAGCACATTTTTTCTTTCCTTGTTGTTTGTTGGTGGTTTGGTTTGAGGAATCTTCTTTGATTTTGTAGCCAGATTATTAGGTTTTCGCTTAAGAATGTGATTATATGAAAAGATTGACAAAATTACAATAAATACTTATACGATTTCGATGAAATTTTTGAAGGAATCTTCGAACGATTTCGATGAAAATAGTAGAGAAATGACCGGAAAGTTTTTGAGCGTTGAAGAAGAAGAGGCACGATGAAATTGAAGAAGAATCAACAGAAGTGATGAAAATGAGCGGGACAGTTTTGACGTTGGGAAAGGGAAGAAGATAAGGGTAATTTCGTAATTTACGCTTCAAATGGACTTAAATGAAAGGTAAATAAGTTGCTGGATTGAGCCAAAAAATCTTTTATGTTTGGTATCGGCCCAAAATTTTCAATATATTTTTAGGAAAATTATCTTCTTCCCTAACCCATTCGAGTAAGTCTAGGCCCATGTTGATAAATCGGCCCATGAATTAAACCACCTGCACACAATCACAGTATCGCGACTGAGGCTGAATCTCACCCGCAAGCCTGTATACGTCGAGCTTCGGTTGAAGCTGCAATGGCGGAATGTGTTTTTTCAGTTCACAGAAACTATTGTACTATGAAATTTGACTCTTGAAAGAGCTTTCGATGAGATGAGGCAATTAAAAATCATTTATTTGGCTTTTTTGGCATTACTAATTACTTCCGAGTCTCTAGCAGAAGAAGAGGTAAAGGGAGAATTAGATGAGGAGTTTACAGAAGCATTGCTGTTGAGGCCTTTGCCCGATCGCAAAGTTTTGGCTCACTTTCACTTTCAGAGCAATTTACCGCCGACTCGAATATATGGCCACCACCACCATCTCTTCCCCAAATCAATTTATCAGTTGGTAATTATATTTTCATATTTCGATTATCTATAGTAGTTGTACTTTTTGTCGGGAAACTGATTGGAGCTGCATCGTCTTATACTGATTTTCTATCTCTTCCTTTTGGTAATTGGTAATTTTTGCATATTTGTGTTCTGTTGAATTGTTTTAATGAAATAAGTTACAAGTGATGCTTATTTTGTTAGATTTTTGAGTTGTAGTGAGATGAACTAATTACAAGTTATGGTTATTTTGTTAGATTTCTTCTCTAATATATGTCGGCCTGATTATAACAATATGTTCTAGATCTCTTGCTTCTTTCCTATGGTACAATTTTCTTGCGAAATTCCATCTAGGTGTGATTTGCTAGGTCAAAGGTAGAAACTAGTCGGTTTAATCACAGCTTTAACATTAATCCTTCCTTAAGTTTTCTTTTCTGATAGTTGTTCATACCCTTTGGAAGAACAGAAGTAAGAGTAATCATTGAACTAGTTGTTGAAATAGTTTTATTTTCTTTGTTAGTGCTGTGCGCCGGCACCTATCTGGAATCTGGATTATACCATATTTTAATTTTGCTTGAAATCTTTTTTTTATTGTTATTGTCTTCTTATGAAGCTCTGTTTAATATTTGTTAGAAAAACTTTCTTTTGTTGTTTAAAATTTTACTGTTGCAATTCAGATTTGTTCTTTGAAGTCTTTAATACTCTTTATCATGATAGTAAAAGCTTCTGCTCTGGATTCTCTAGCTTTATACACTCTTACTCTATACCTTGGCTGCTTAATCAGGTTCACAAATTCCAAATCCGAGAAATGGAGTTATCGTTCACCCAAGGTCGCTGGAATTATGAGCGCTGGGGCGGATATGACCCCATCTCAAGCAGTAATGCAAAGCCTCCTGGAGTTGAATTATGGGCTGATTTTGATGTTCCTCAACACCAGGTTGACGAGTCCTGGAAAAATCTAACACATGCTCTTTCAGGGCTCTTTTGTGCTTCAATCAATTTCCTGGAGCATTCAACTACTTATTCTACGCCTCACTGGAGCTTTCGCTCTTTTTCGGGTAAATTACGTTATGGTACATTGCCCCGTGAAGCAGTTTGCACTGAGAATCTCACTCCTTGGTTGAAGCTGCTTCCTTGCCGAGACAAAGCTGGGCTTTCTGCATTGATGGACCGGCCTTCAATATACAGGGGATATTATCATTCTCAACGCCTGCATTTGATATCAGATGAATTTGACGTGTCTAAGCTGAAATCTGGAATAGTGCTTGAACAAACCCTTACAGTCGTTCTTCAACCAAGCACTTTGGGAGCTGGAGCGACTAATTCAGATAAATTGGCACAACCAAGTTGGTCTCTGAGCTCATTATTTGGCCGGAAAGTTCATGGAAAATGTTCTCTTTCTAAGTCTAGCAATGTGTACATTCAATTTGAGCAGAATCTAGTATCTGAACTCAACAAACCATGGAAGGAAAGTGAAGAATCAGAGAAAGAAATTATTATTCACGAGGGTTTCCAGAAAAAACTCTATATGTGAAGTGTGGCCGTCTTCTAAAAGAGTTATAAAAGAAGTAGAGAATATTGCGAAAGTGGGTTCTATCCTCTACGAATTTCCAGTTGATGAATATGATGAATCTGAACCATTAGATTTGGGATTAAGGTGGAACGTTCCAGTCATCTGGTCATGTCAACAGGCACCTTTACATGCTAGCAGATTTTTATTGGGAAATGGGAATGAAAGGGGGGCTATAGCCATCCTATTTAAGTCTACTGGGAGTAACTATGTCGAAAGAGCTTCTTGTAATGAGAAAGAATGCTGGATGAAGAGTTGAAATTTTCCAGTTGGTTCCTTGGTATGTCAAGGTCTATTATCATACTTTGGAAGTGTTTGTGGATGGAGAACTTCAATCTACAATGGATAACATAGAGAACATACGAGTTTCACCTTCTGAAGACAAGGTTTCTGCTGGAGTAATGGAAATGGTCTTGAGACTACCATGTAGAGTGAAAACAGCGGCATTGACTCTAGCGTTTGATAAGGTATGTTTCTCTTAAATTGAATACTATTGGTGGATCATCGTTAAATTAGATTTTATAGCTATTCATTGGTAATGAGCTGAAAATAGCCAACAGGGTACCTTAACATTGCAAATTTTAGTACTTTCATATTTGGGGAACCTGGATACTAAAAATCTGCAGCTACCAAGAAAAGAATGCGTAGTCTCTGAAATTTCTCTTTTGTTCTTCCCCTTTACATTAACACTTTACTGGGATTGATGGCTGAGTATATACTACCTGAGTTCACAACGTCTGGTAATTCAGGTGTCTTTGACACTGAGATCATAAAAGACAGAGAGAGAAAATAGTTACTTTGTTACAGGTTGAAGTAGAAGAGCTACTTTGCCTTATTTTCAGCACAATCTCTTTCATTGTCTTAGTTCCTTCACCTTCTTTTGACAGGGGTTTCTGCATATTGATGAATATCCTCCGGATGCTAATCAGGGCTTCGACATTCCATCAGCTATAATAAGCTTTGCTGACTTCCAAGCAAACATAAGCTATGGTGATGGAAACTCACGAAAAATACCCATATTAGCTAAGTTGCAGGTATTGAACAAATAGTCTTGACATACCTGTAGGTGGCTTTTCTCTCTATTCATTCCCTAAACCGTCCTCAATTTTTCTTAGGAAAGATAACCCCGTTCTCTCTTACACGGAAGTACTTCTGGTGCCTTTGACAACTCCTGATTTTAGCATGCCGTACAATGTCATCACCATTACAGTACTGTTTTTGCTTTATACGTTGGATCATTGCTCAATGCACTGCGAGACGGGTTGGGTGAGGAGAAAGGCTTCTAAAAAAAAAGGCAGACGGTGAAGATATTTGTTAAAATCGTTGTAGCTGTTTTGGGAACTTTTATATCACCATGGTTATTTAACATGATTCCAAAACATAATTCGAGTGTCGTGATTATTTATTTCTTAGGTTGTATGGGCTATTATACAGAATTCCACCATCAATTCAGGATTGTATGCGCAAATCATTTATTTCTAAACTGTTTGTCAGGCTTCATATTTGGCCAAGTCCTTGTCTGATGACCAGGATGTCTATTTTTTTTAGCGTACCAGGATGTCTATTATTGTTTGGAATAAACGTTCTGACACTACTGATTTATTATCTAGGCTTCTTTGGTTTGTTGTAATAACGTCAGGCCAGATAGCTCTCAAAGCAGTTTAGTAGCTATTACAAAGATTTAGGGAAATTTGGGTGATTCAGTATCTTGAATAACATGATCACTACAGGATATATTGTCCTTTTCCCCCTTTTTCATGCTATTGTTGGCTTGAAATATTCCTAGACGTGTCTTATTTTTCACATTTCGTAAAAAGGCTTTTCTCCTTCTAGGTGCTACTTTTCACGCCTTGCATCCATCTTTTCTTGGTTTCATGATTATGGTACTTGTCAATCTTTTTACCAATCTTCTTGATACTATCTGCAACCTATTTTTTCTTTCATCATACCAGATTGCACCTTGATTCTTGTGCTCGTTTGGTGCTTGGTAATTGGGAAATATGCTTCAAATTTTCAGCACACTTATACCTTGAACTAGTTCCACATTCACACACAAGAAGTGTAAATAGAAACACAGTTTGTACATTTGTCTGATGTTTTCTAATATGATATTATATCGATGGTCTCAAATTTTTATACGCTCAAGAATAAATGTAAGCTTTTTTTAATCATCTACCATCTCAAGACTTCAAAAAGTCTTGATTCACTTGTTGTAAATTCTATTAAATTACCAGCTTTCTCCCGTCTTAATGGTAGTGTCCAGTGATTGGCTATGAACACGGGATTAAAATTATATCTATCTATTGAACATAGTAATTAAATAATAACCTATCGAAGAAAAACAGAAGGGGATAGAGATGTAGAATTTACAGATAAAGTGTTTGCACCTTTCTCGTTTATCTTTCATAAATTTTTCAATGAAGCTGAATTTGAACTTGTTTGTTGAAGCATGCATCCGTGGTCCTATCCCTTAAAGGAGTTCTTTGTCTTTTCGTCTTTATTGATGCCATGTTTTGCTTGCAGCTGCAAAGAAGGCAGGCCCATTGACGATAATGCTATCAAAGATATACGCTAAGTTGAGGGGAAGACAATGGGAACCACCAAAACCTTCATCCTCATCTCCACGGTCAAATACAAATTATAAGCTGATCGCAAAAGTTGCATTAGTAGCTGGGCTAGCTGTTACTTGGCAGTATTATTCAGAATGGACATAAAAGAAATATATAGAACCTTTTTTGCAGTCCATTTGGTATGGTTAGAGATATCATGTAATATATTTTTCAATGTACATTCTTGTAACATTGAATCACGTAATTCTTAAATTCTCCTACAGGTTTGTCAGCTGAGGAATCACTAGAAGTCTGGAACTGCCGTCAATTGACCAAGTAATTAAATACAAAAGAGAGAACTTTTATGAATCATCGGGGTTTTCGTTTTCAATACTTAGAGCGGAAGGGCTCCAGCTTTCCCGAACATCCATAAATTATCTTCATATTTTAGCACTTGTAATTTATTGTTTCCAGATCAGGGGACTCGGATGATAGAAAATGGTAATTTGCCACTATGTAAAGTACATTACTTCACATATCTATCAAAAAAAATCTCTGCCCACCCATGTTCAGACCCGGTTAAGTTCAAACAATTACATTCTATAATATGTCTTGGAAATCTTGTTATAACTGGAGAATCGAAATGCACAACATGCATGCACAATCCTTTTTTTGCTTGTAGAAAATTTTGATACACCTGAACAAAGACGAGCAAATTTACAACAGCAGATATCTTCTATTTTTCTTTTATACCCGGATTTACACGAGTTATGCACTGCTCCTACTGGAACAAAAAGTTGCTATTTGCATGGCGGGCCAAAATCTATATAGATATGTGCTATAATCATCAGAAAGGAGGAAAAAAGTCCTGCATAAACCGTCCTCCAAGCATTCAACCGACCATCTCCGCTCCTCCGTATCTTATTTTCTTGAAAGGGGTGGTGGCGAGTCTGGCGACCTTCTCTTCAGCGTTCATTCTTCTGTTTTTTTTGCTGAAAAATCTGCTTGAGATATTCTGTTTGATGCGTACTGCCATTTCCTTCCGGAAGACGTCTGTAACCAGGGACGACCTTACATGACATTCGGGGCAGCTACTTAGATGGATCAAACTCGGAAAAAAAAAAACAATTCTCCTACGTCACATTGGAATCTATAAAATGGATCAACCTTAGAGAACTCAATAAGAATCTCTCCGGACAACATCGAGTCTAATCCCCATTCTTTGTTCCTTTCGAGATTTGTAAGAAAGGCCGCCGAGAAGGTTATATTGCACCGG